>JAOTQJ010000002.1:19282686-19295204 GCA_025642045.1 Solanum sejunctum
ATAGGGAGTCAAATTGGTTTATCCTGTGGTCGCAATTAACATTCGATTCTTCAGTTTGATTTGATTAAATTTTAATTAGATTTTTTATTTTTAAAATTTTAAAAAGTTTATATTATATATTAAATTAAAATATTTAATTATTTTTTTAAGTTTGATTTAATTTTATTTGGTGTTTTTAAAAGAATTTTCTGATGCAAACTAATGAAAAATAAAGTGAGGATAAAATCAAAGTATAAGATATTTAAAAACTTAAAATTATATAAGTGATGATGCATTCCCATGAAACACTTATTGTACTTAAAAAACTATGTTTATCTTTGTCAAGAACTTGTACCTCCAATTATTGATTGAGGAAAACAAGTACGAAAACGAATTCCTTTACATGAAATAAATAAGCAAAAATAAATTTTTCTTGGAAAATAATATTTCAAGTTGACTATATAAATTATAAATTTATTGCTACTTTAACTTGTTTCATAAATGAATTAATTGCTAATTGATTTATATATAAATATATATAATTTTATTTTTTTGATCTAATATATATAAATTTTTCAAATTCTTTTAAATAAAAGTTCGGTTCTTCAATGCACAAAGTTTCGAGATCCCTACTTTTAACACCGAATCGAAGAACCCAATTTTTAAAAAAAGGACACCGATGCTAAAAAACTGAAGAACCTAATTAGTTCGGTTCGATTCGATTTAATTTTTTTATTTTCTAGTATTTATGCTCATCTCTATCTTATGTTTACCTCATTCACTTTTTGAGTCAAGATATTTGGTTTAATTTTTTAATATTTATGTCCACCTCTATCTTATGCCTACCTCATTATTTTTCTGAGTCAAGATTGAGTAAGTGAAAAATATATTAAAAAAATTTATAAATAATTATAATTTGTTTTACTTTAATTTATATGAATAATTTTAAAGAGGATAGAAGCAACGAGCACGTGTATTCTATTTTAGATTTAACTGTGTTTGAAATTATGTTTGATAAAATCTAAATTTAAAGTTCTATTTAGTTGAAATTCAGAAAAAAATAATTGAGTTTTAATTATTTCTATATGAACTTCAGTTATAATTCGTGAAGCAGAATACTTGCAAAAATATTTTGAAAAACAGGACAACTGGAGCCCCAACTCATTGGACTTTTAGCCCATATCAATTGGACCAGCATTGTGCATATACAATCCAATGGAGAAATTTCATTTAGGACTCTTGGTAATAATTTTAATCTTCTTTTTTATCGGGCTATCTATCTTTAATAATTCAAAAATATTTTTTTTAAAAAAATTAAGTTTGTACTTTTTTTAAATAAATTATTTATATTTATATATATATATATATTTATATTTTATAATATTAAATTTTTTTTGCTGATATCAGCACTTGCTTATATGATATACCAATAAGGTATACATATACTAACAAAGTATCACAAATGATTAAGCTTAATCCCATATAATACCGATATGATATAAATATATCGATATAGTATATAATTTACTAATTTAGAGTTTAATAATTTTTTTTGTTTCTTATTTATTTCTTAAAAAAAAAAATTCTATATACCATTTGGGTTTCAATATACTGCCAGAGTATCACAAAGGACTGAGATCATTTTATATAATACCGCTATAATATATATATATATCGCCAGAGTATATTTCATAATATTTATGCTGATATCAGCATAACGTTAGCACGCAAAATAAAAAGGGGTAAATGAGTAGAAAGATAAATAATTTGAACAATTGATCCATTAAGGATAAATAATTTATTTTGGATCTATTAAAGGTAAGTAATTTCAAATTAAGTCTATTTTGTATAATTTTTTTTTTTTAATAGATTAATGTTAATCTCAAAAGTAAATTAATAAGTTATATTTATATCATCCAATTTATAAAGTCCTAAACCTAGGATTAAATTTTGTACTTTTATTGCTGATTGAAATTAAGTCTACTTTATATAATTTTTTCTTTCTTTTTAATAGATTAATGTTAATCTCAAAAGTAAATTAATAAGTTATATTTATATCATTCAATTTATAAAGTCCTAAACCTAGGATTAAATTTTATACTTTTATTGTTGATTGTCTCATACTTTTGATTATTCTACAAAATACTAGTATTTGTTTTAAACTAGATAGAATCTATCAACTCACGTGCATAATTTATTTGATTTATCACCTTATTTCTAAATAATTTTTTTAATTATATCTTAATTGATTAAATCGATAATTGAACTTATAATAATCAATAGTCAATAAGTGTTATATTAATATTTTAATAATTTTACAATATTTAATATGTCTAGGAATGAATAAGTTAGATAAATTTTAAAATCGAATCGAGCCCACCCATACGGAGTACTAATTTGAATTCTATTCCCCAATAAGGAATTTTAACAAAACTGATTCCCCTCTTCTCTGTCTTGACAAAGAAGAAAACTCTATTTCCTCCTCCTTCCTTCTGTATATTCCTTCGTTTCATTCTCCAGAAAGCTTTGAACTAAAAATTGAATCCGCAGTAGAAACAGCTAATAGGATCGAAACGTAGAAAATGAGCAGCATTGGAACTGGTTATGACCTATCGGTGACGACATTTTCGCCGGACGGCAGAGTTTTTCAGATCGAGTATGCCGGAAAAGCCGTAGACAATAGTGGTACTGTTGTCGGAATCAAGTGCAAGGATGGAATCGTACTGGTATTTTGCTTGTTTTGTTTGTTTATTTGCGTTGATATTAGGGTTTTGTGTTTAGGTTTTTGAATTATAGTGTTTAGTTGATTTTGAGGAATTTTGAAATTGTAGGGAGTTGAGAAGCTGATTGCGTCGAAAATGATGTTACCGGGATCTAATCGTCGGATTCACTCCGTTCATCGTCATTCTGGCATGGTAATTGTCTCAAACTACTGATGCCAGTGTCACTGATTTTTCTTCTAACTGATTTATTAGCTAATATTACATGTGATATTTGCATTAATTGATTGAAAACGCTATTCTCACTGATGAACACCTTTTATTGCTGACAAAGCAACTACTAGCACGAGAGCTACTATACTATGTGTGAGCTCCTAAGGGTGAACATTAGCTCAATTCTTCCCATTTGCATAAGCTTTGGTGGATATAGTTTGATAATAGGTATCTATGTTTTATTTGAGGTGTGAGTAGGCTTGTTTGGACACCACTTTAATTTGAAATAAACTAAAGGAGTTAAAACTATCAGGTCTCATTCCTCTTGGACTAGGTCAGCTATATGAATGCTCTACATCAACCATTACACTCAATTTGCATTCTTTTCATTTTGATACGTAGTCACTCATCTTTGAAGACAAATTGGGATTCTCTAAACTCTAAAGGTAGAGATTCTTCAATTCTCTTACTATATTTGTTTTATGATGGTTCTGGTTTAATTTGTCAGGTGTTTGATTAAGAAGATGAAAGGTTTCTGTGTCTATGTTCTTTAGCATCAGACTGATACTAAGGAAAGGCTTAGGTCCTTACCATTTTATTTCAATGGCGTTTGTTCGTGAAAATTAAGTTAAGATGGATTATAGTGGTAACTGATAAGAGCAGAGTGATGCTACTGTTTAGTTAAGTTGTTAAGAGGTACAAACGTAAAGAAACATCATCAAATGACCAATTGAGGTTGAAAAGTATAGTTTTGAATGTCTGCTGGATGATTCTTGGGTGATGATTCATTCTATTTTGCTGATTTTTCTTTATGTACAGGCTGTTGCAGGGCTGGCTGCTGATGGGAGGCAAATTGTTGCCCGTGCAAAGTCTGAAGCAACCAGCTTTGAAAGGTTTGCGTCTTGCACCTTATCTGAAAACATGTGTGTGGGCACTTGCATCTTGATGTGTCGATTTCATTTATACATGTCTCCTATAGTTTAGCATTCATGGAGTTGACATCTGACATTTCTAAAATCTTTGAACCCCTAACCATTCTGTTAAGGCTAGATGTCTTATGTTTTCTGTAGATGGGACGATATGTCCCCTGTAGATACCCACTTCACAGGACTTATCTTTTGCAGTTTGTAAACTCCCTTGGTCTTTCAATCGCCACTTATGTAAAGGGATTGACACAAATTCTTTTTAAGCTCAAATGTAGTACGCGTTTGTATCTTCTGGATGCTTTCAACGAAGCCGTTTTATTTTATCACAAAAGAAAAGAAAGAACTTTGAACCAACTTTATGATCTCCTATTGGCTTTTAAGTTCTATTTTTTCCATTTGTTATTTTCTACCATGTTTTGAATGTGCTTTGATTGAGATCTATCATTTATTGGATCGCTTGATATTCAAAAGAATTAACTCTTTGTCTCTTACCAAATAAGGGAGATACAGTGGTATTTTAGTCAATTTAGCAGATCCTATTGCTAACAACTTCCTCCTTAGAAAATTACCAGTTCTTTCATGCGGGATGTTTATTAACATAGCTCTTGCCTTCATTAGTAGATGGAAAGTCAAAAGATTTTAGAGCCTCATGTTAGAACTCTATATGGTAATGAATATCGAAAGAAAAAAAACACACTCTATATGGTGATCAAAGATTTTTTTCCTCACTCAACATTCACATCATCTTGTACCACCGCCCTAATTTTTGACTCTTCTATTGACTGGGTTTATCATTTGTAGTGTATATGGTGAACCAATTCCGGTGAAAGAGCTTGCAGAACGTGTTGCTAGTTATGTACATTTATGCACACTTTACTGGTGGCTCAGGTTTGTTGGAATATCTGTTGCTGTTTTGATACCCTCAACTTCTTCCCTTAACTTGCTTTCTGTACCTGAACTATTGGAATATTACTTGTTGTAGGCCTTTCGGATCTGGGGTAATCCTTGGAGGCTATGATAGAGATGGACCTCAACTCTATATGGTTGAGCCGTCTGGTGTCTCCTATGTGAGTTGAATCATTGTTTGCACCATGTAGCCTACTAATATATTTCCTTATAAGCTCTGTGTCCTTGCTTTGGACTGACCCTTATTAATTGAATTTATTTTAGTAGTTGATGTGTTCTGATGTTTGTTGTAGAGGTACTTCGGTGCTGCTATTGGGAAGGGAAGACAAGCTGCTAAAACGTAAGTGTGTAATCTCTCCTGTACATCCTAAATTTCAGGTCTGAAACAATCGGTATGGCTTTGTGATGGTATTAAATATATGAATTTGCATTTACTTACAATAATAAAAAAGGATTGTACCAAGTTAACATTTCAGTCAGCCTTCTGACAGTGCCATGAATGTTATATTTGGGGTTGTGCAGTTGGCTTTTCTAGATTTGAAGCTCTGTCCATTATATTCACAAGAGTGACGAAGTTATTGTATATACCCTTTTCTCCTAAGAGAATAACAATTGTTTGTTTTACTTAAAGGTTAAACTGATTAATATATGCCTAATGAATATATGTTCAGAAATAAAACCCACAGATC
This sequence comes from Solanum sejunctum, assembly GCA_025642045.1. NCBI lineage: Eukaryota > Viridiplantae > Streptophyta > Magnoliopsida > Solanales > Solanaceae > Solanum > Solanum sejunctum. Next base: position 19,288,120 of record JAOTQJ010000002.1, read on the forward strand.
CAGAAACTACACAGGAATGATTGGGCTGGAAACTAGAATTAAAAAAGTTGTCTTCGGAGAAGTTCTTTGACTTCAGCATGCTACAGAGTATCAAAGTTGATTTTGATGATTCATTAATTGTGCTTTTGATGCTCACATGATGCTGTTTACCCAGGGTATTATGGTGACACTGACAATCACTTTCTCTCTTCTAAAAGCTATGCTCATATGGTTCAAATATCTTTTCTTGCCAAAGTTTGTCATGGTGTTGTATTTGGAATTTGGGAACATCTTTTTTTGACTCAATGAGGTTCTGACAAGAAGGGGAATTTCCTCTCGATTTTCTACCATCACAAAAACACCCATTATCGATGAGAATAACTTGGTCATCACAGGAAGTGACTTAAAAACACCTTTGCCGATCATATGAAACTGGTCCAGTATGCTTAGGATATATCGTCTATTTACTTTGTCTGGTTTATTAAGCTAGACATATCTATTTATCTATCCACTCAATAGAGAGACAGAGAGAGAGAGAAATCTATAAACCCATTTGTGCAACACACTTCCTTTGGGTCGATCCAAAATGTTTGTACTAAAATTATTATTCTATGTAACTGAATTTCTAGAATTCAAATTAAAACTTCGGGTTATGTTTCCCTATTGAACTAATCTTCTTACTATTATTAAACTACTTTCTTGTAGGATCCACACGGCTTAACAGTAATTTATATTTCATGCTCTGTCAAAGTGTGTCATGTACAACAAGACCATCTCTGTGAATCACAAATAGTCAAAAGTAGTTTGAATATGTTTCATTCTTGAAAATTATAACAGCTTCGAAGCCTTCAATATTTTTTGTTAATAAAAGCATGCCATGTTATTTTTTTTGACCCTTTTCAACAAAAATAATATGGCTTTCAAAAGAACAAAATACTATACTAGAGGTCAGAAACACTGCCCCATATGTCTACACAACATATAAAATTGTGGTGTTTTTAATAAAAGCATGCTAAAATAGTGATCTTTTGCTATTCATTTACTTCAGGTCTGATAGTAATATATTATTTTGGTGATGTTAGAAGGACCAGCTAAATACTTTACTGATATAGTTAGTACACTTGAAGGAGACTAAGCTAGTTTATACATGTAAGATTAGAAGAACACTGATCAAACTGAGATTTATTGAATCAAGTTTTGCCTTATTTTGGTTATCTCTGGCACCACATTTTTATGCGCACTAATGTGATTTTGAAATCAAATCTTGGCAGTGAAATTGAGAAGTTGAAGCTCTCTGAAATGACGTGTCGGCAAGGGGTTATTGAGGTAGCCAAAATGTAAGGAGTTGTTCTCATTGAACTTTCAATTTGATGCATGGTAATATTTTGTTGTTCACATTTGACACTGATGCAAACACAAGAACTAGTTGTGTCATGTGTGTGTATGTTTTCTTTTTTAACATCGAGAAATGCCTACAGATCAGTTCACAGAACATGTTCCCATTCTCCTCAAACCTTCAGTTATTTCAATACTTTGGGCAGCCAATCACAAACTTCGTTTTACAATGAGATTGTTTAGTTGCCACTGAAAGTTCAATCATCTTTAACATCTGGGAGCACCAAATTAGGTCTTGACGAAGTGGTTATTCTATGCTTGTATTAGGTTCATAAGTTTGTAATTTTATCCAAGGAATTTATAGTAGTTGGTGTTGCATGATTTTATGACTCAGCTTTTGACCGTAAGTTCTATATGTTACCAGAATTTACGGAGTACATGATGAGGCAAAGGACAAGGCATTTGAACTGGAGATGAGTTGGGTGTGTGATGAGTCTAACCGGCAGCATCAGAAGGTAATTCAGGATCCTTCTTGAGTACACTTCCAATAGGAACTGGTATCTATGTTAAATGCTATTATTCCCTCTGCATTTTCTTACTTTTTTGCTTGGACCTGCCACACAGGCACAAAGAGATATTAAAGCAATATAAACTGCATGAATGAATGTTATTTGATGTTAAACTGAAATGAAAGCCAGTTAGTAACTCATGCTGATTTTTGATGTTGCCATAGGTTCCTGCTGATCTGTTAGAGGAAGCCAAGGCTGCAGCTAAAGCTGCACTTGAAGAGATGGATGCAGACTAGTGGCACAAATACAACTTTGCTCTCTATTATTACTTTTATCAACTGAATCAGATAGTCTGTTCTGGCTCTGCCATGTTTGGAATTTGGCACCTGTATGACGATTGCTTTTAGTGATGATAGAGATCTCCTATTTTTCACTGTTGACTGTAATCTGTGCGCCTAATTTTCTTAGATCAAGAGGATAGGTTACATTCTCATATGGTGAATTCTTGTCTTCAGCAACTTTTATATTGGATAAATAGCTGTTTTTTTCTCTTCAATTGTGGGATCCTTACCTCTTGTTATACTGCTATAGATTTGCTTTGATTGAGTGAAGAATTATCACTAAAATGGCGAGTTGATCCTACATGCCTTTAAAGCAAATTCAATCCAAGTTTGGACTGATGGGGGAAGAAATGTGTGTATTGAACAATGATGAATTTTTAAGAAATTCACTATTAGCAAGAAGAGCAATGCCAATGAACAAAAGAATAAAGATTCACTGACTATTTCAACTACACCATGGATTCTCATGAAGTAATGAATGATATGTGCCATTTACAGATATAGAATGCTTTCTTTCAACAGTGTCCAAAGTCTACATCCATAGGCAAAACAAAATTCTAACTTGATGTTTCAATCTCCTTTCCATTATCCTCATCAATATGTCTCTTTAACCTCCTAAGCCAGATATCATAGTCCATACGATAGGGCGTTCCACAAAGGCTGTCAACATAATCTGCAAATGCTTTCAAGACTGCAGAAATATCTCCAAGCCTCTGGTGGATTATCCTTCTTGACCAAGAGGTTTCCCTCCATTGCAATGCTCCTTCAACTGAATCAAGATCCGGCATATCACCACCAGATGAAAAGTAAAGCATGTAAACCAGAGACTCAGCGTCAGAAGCTGAACACAATTTCCCTTCTTGAAGGGCATACGTAGAGGAGAAATGGAGATTCATTGCAGGACGATCCTTATCTTCTAAAATAGCATGTCCCCAACCAACAAGAACAAAATAAGGCTTCCCCACACCAGATGTAACAAAAACAACATTCTCAGGCCTGATATCACCATGCCGAATGCCAGCTGAGGTAGCTGCTGAAAGGGCAGATAGGCAGTCATGGCAACACCTGATAGCCTCATCTTTACCAAATTGGCCAACTTTCACCATATCAGCAACTGTTATGCCCACTGAGTTAGTCACTAGAATAGGGGTCCCACACCATCGGTAATCACAGTTACCATCATCTCGTCTCCTGCACTGGCCAGGGTGAACTATCCGGCCAGATGCACTCAATTGAGGCAGATACTTGCTCGATAATCCATTATGCTTCATAATTTTTAATATCTTAGTTTGCCGCTGAACTTGATACCATCGCTTCATATCTTCCCATGCTGGTTCCAGCTGAGAAGGATGTGAACCTACATACAGAAATAAAGCCTTACCTGGATCTTCAACAGGAGATGCAATATAATATGGAATCTCTCCATCGGTCAGGACTGCGTTGATCTGATAACCCTTCTGCCAGTTTGAATCGTCTATCAGCAAGATAGAACCTACTTCCAGCTTCATGGACTTTTCAGAAACCAACCCGACGGATTCTTCATGCACTTCTACAATTTCAGGCGAAGCCCTACGCTGCTCAAGGCGAAATAAGCCATTTCCACTTGACCTGTTATCCCACAATTGCCTTTCAATTCTTCTTGCTTGAAGACGAGAACTGTGGTCAGCAGCCAAATCTTCAACTGAGTTCGTTGACATTCCAGCATACTGAGTGATCGAGTGGAACGTAGCAAAAAGTACCTGTAGAGCACCAATATCTCCCCAGTTAGCATTTCCAAGTTTGGTCCAGATTCTATCAACGGGGGATATTGTAATTAAAGCATTACTTTTTATCCATTCAGCAGCACAACCATACACATCATTCACATCCATTTCCAACTTGGTTATATCTCCTTCAACTTTCATGACCCCGCCATATCGAGAGTCAGCTAAAAGAACAAAAACAGAATTCAAACTGAGGGGAATATTGTATCTGCTGATGCTTCTTGTAAGCAATACACGTAGCGTAAAGAATAAAGCTTCGCCTAAAACTGAGAGAGAAGGCTTACAGTCATTCTCTACTGTAGCACAGTTTCCAATATCAGGCCTTAGCATAGCAAGTTGCAAAATATCATCCCACTTCCCTCGTGGATGCTTTGGGTTCTTTAGCATTATAGCTGTAGCACAAAGACCTTCAACTCTCCCTTTAGCAATGGCTCTCTCAGCCTGGTAGAATCTCAAGTTTGAATTGTAGATACTAGAAACATAGAAAGGCAGAGGTTCCTCCTGACCCCAAAATAACTCCCATAAACCCTTTACGCTTGCATGTAGAAAATCTTCAAGGGCAAGATAAGCAGTTGCTTCCACAGCACCAGTAGCTGAGTCATAGATCGCTCTAGGCATTCGAATCAGCTGCTGAAATGGAACTCCTTCCAAAGCATAATCAAACTTTTGAAGATCTATCAATTCAAAAGGAACATCAAAGGGAGGTTCCTCTCGTACCTCTTCATACCATGTCTTAAGGTTTTCAATAAGGCTTTCACTATCTACAAACCTACGGAGAAATTCTTTGTGATCTTGGACCCTCCCACCTGAAGAAATACTAGACTTTTTTGTCCCAGATTCCCTGGATTCTCGATCTGTGGATCCACCTGTCAATTTAGTGCAGATAATACAGAAGCCAATAGTTAGGCATGTTTTACAGGATTTTACTGATAAGAGTCTTGTTACAATCATTAAAAAGTGGATACATTCGATATAATTTACACAATACACTTCTAGACTATTTCGAGACAATAATAGGCTCAATCTCAATAAGAGGCAAAGAAGGTTATTATGGTCATGAATACAAGGGATGTTATTGAACAGAGAAAAATATGAACAATTATCAACTATTCGTTCATCCAAGAATAAGTCTAAAGCAAAAACATCAATACAGGACGAGGACATCTGGGAAACACCGACTTCAGAAGCAACTTATTAAAGATGAAAAGCACAAAACAATGAGACGGCTAATGAATTCAATTACATCAAACAACTAAAATTACTTATTTCAGCATCAAGTAAATAATCGGGGTATCAAGCTGTTAACCCATAATATGGAAGTGTGATAGAGAATGGAGATGAGGGTGAGGAGGGGTATGTCTATTTCTGAGGAACCAATCATGCCGGAGCAATCAACTACAGAAGTCATCCACCTTGTGAGACTGGTGGAGTGGTATAGGGAGACGAAGAGGGATTTGCATATGGTGTTGATCGACCTAAAGAAGGCTTACAACAAAGTCCCAAGGAAGGTTCTACGGAGATGTTTGGATACTAGAGGTGTCCTTGTGGCGTACACTAGGGCAATGAGGATGTAGGATTGAGCCAAGAGGGTCAGGACAGTGGGAGGAGAAAGCCAATCAATATGACTCTAAGCCAAAAATTTAGTTGGGTCCGTTATAAGAATTCTCTGTAATCACTATGATCCTTTAGGGATTTCCAGAAGAATAATTCAAGAAAGTTTTCCTTTTTCCGAAGAAATAAGAATTTCAAGAGCAGCATACTCCGAGATTAAGACAAAAATCTCAACTTTAGTCAACAATCACGCCACAATTTCTTTTCTTCTTTTACGCTTTCAAGAAGTAGATCAAACCATAGCTTCAGTACCATACCACTATAAAACTACAAAACTCACCAATTATAGCCCAATAAAAGCTAACTATTGAAGTGGGAGAACACAAGGCTATATAAGCCCAACATCAACTCCCCATAAACCGATGTGGGGCTCAAGTCCTGCGCCTTGCAATAGGATCATAACAAACCACCATGCTCTGCATCCATCGACTATTTCTAGCCCCCAACAAACAATACAATATCGGCATCACCGTCTAAGGCACGACGAGCATGAAGGGCGGTGGCTAGCTCTAATACCATTGATACAACCTAGAAAAAACTACAACCCAAAAAGCTCGCTATTAAAGTGGAAGAACCTAAGGCTATATATCCCACATCAACTCCCCACCAAATCAATATGGAGCTCAAGTCCCATAAGTCTACAACAGCAACAACAACAACAACATATCCATAGAAATCACACAAGTGGGGTCTAGGAAAAGTAGAGTGTATTTGCTGCAATGGCAAAGTCAGCATTTTTGTCAAGAGTGTTCATACTTTTAGAATATGGGCGGATGATTCAACAATTGATATATATCAAGATATCTATATTTAACCTATATATTAAAAAAAAAATCCGACGAAGGGTGTTCATCTGACCACCCTTGGGTGAATGTAGCTCCGCCCTGGTATCGGGACCTTACCCCTATCTCGTCCTTGCGGTGACACAGAGGTAAAGAGGCTATTTTCGAACGACCCTAAGCTCCCTTCCCTTGGGGAAGCTACATTCAGTAAACCCCAGAAAGCCAAAATCACAGAACTCACAGAAATTATCACAAAAATTCAGAAAAATCCCAATTCCAAGATTAACATTTACTCCTTCCTCACACAAAAAAAACTACATTCATTCAAAACCCACATTCACAAACTAAAAGTACAACAAATCACCAACCGTAAACCATTACAAAAATCACCAACAAATTTTTTGGCTTTTACTCCTTCCACATTAAGTCCATTTTCAGTCAAAAGAATAAAGCCAAAGTCAAAACAGTACACAAAAATTAAAGGGTTTCAACTAACTAGAGAGAGAATAATTTAGTACCTTCCATTACAGTATAAAAGAATGAATCTTTTAACTGAAATGCTCTTCAGATCATCAACCTTCAAAAAATTCTTCCATTTCCAGTTTTCTTTCAATGATAATTTTTTTGTGAAATACAATAAATGGGAGTATTTTGCTTATTTAAGAAGTTTTCAAATAAATTTCATTCTCACTCCCCTTTTTGTTCAAAATAAGATTTATCACATTAATCCCCACCCCCCCCCCCCCCCCCCCCCCCCCCAAAAAA
>JAOTQJ010000002.1:19295304-19306308 GCA_025642045.1 Solanum sejunctum
AACCCCCCCACGCTCCCACCCCCAAAAATATATATATTTCAAAATAAATATCATTTTAAAAATTAAAAATAAAAATTTATATGTTTTTCCAATTTTAACCTTAGGAGTCGTTTGGTACGCAGAGTAAGATGAAAACAACTAATATTTAATTTTTGGTATACCTATTTTATCCCACCTAATTTGAGATTCTATTGTCTTATCTCTCAAGCAAGATTGATTATTAAATTAGTCCAAAATTATAATTCCATGATAGTTTAATATGTGCACCAAACAATCCTTTACTGTTTAGTGTTCAATTCCCAAACAATATTTATTAGATAAGGATAATTTAGTAAAATTATGTATATTATTTATTAAATTTTGATAGATATGATTTTTATTAAAATGACACTTGCTTAAAATAGAAGGAGTAATTCAGAAAAATTGTTCTTTGTATCCCTTTGACTCTATCAGTAATTAATGTACTAAATAAATTTTTTTTGACCAGATACGCGATAAGTGTCCAAAAATTTTATAATAAATTTTTATCAATTTGGTAAAAGATTGAACCAGAGAGTGACAATTCATGTGAAAATTCGAAGTCCTCGTACAATCTAATTTCTAACGTCGTCTATTTCTAAAATATTAGAAATTTCATTTCATCATATCGATAATCATGAATTGTTATTCATCAAATACTCATTATCGTTATTTACTATCAGTCATTTTGATTAATTAATAAAAACTATTTTCTCCTTCTTTTTATTGATTTTACTTCATTATTTATTACATTGCTTTCATTATCTTTACATTTTGTTATAAATTTCTTTTTCAAAAATCAAATTATAGTTTTTACGCCTTTGATAAGTGGAAGGACTTAGGAGGATCGAGCATCTTTTGCCTTAAGAAATAGGCAAATTCGCCTTCAAGTTATCAATATAATCGGGTTAATATGTGATCATGATAATATGCTAATGCATGAGATTCAATTCTCAAAACTTAATATTGAGTAAATTACATCGAAAGACACTAAAATTAAAAAATTACAAAAAAAAATAATCCTCGTTGTATAAACGTGTATAGTCAGTGTATGTTTGTGTATCATAACATATATTTAGTATATAACTCATGAATAAATAATATACAACATATACTAGTGTATACTTTCTATAACTTTTGACAAACTATATTATATAATCATATATAGTTTCACTAATTTTAGACTATTTTTTTATGTAAATAAAATATGAGCTATTTTTTTTATAATTTTTTTTTATATATATATGTAATCTGCTCTTTAAATTATCCAGCAACATTTTTCGATGATTATGAGTAGGTGAAAAGTATTCTCCCAAAATTATTACTTGTGATTTTAATTTTGACCACCCATATTTTCTTTTTCTTCTTATAATAAATATTAATATTGCAAAAGCCTTGTTTATGTTTATTATACAACAACAACATACCCCAGTGCTTCAAAAGGCTCCCGCTCATTGTGGGTGAGGGGTTGGATGTACGCAGCCTAACTCCTATGTTTAAAAACATAAAGCGGTTGTTTCCAAATGACCCATGAGAAGTGTCGAAAGTTGCATTGACTAACTGCTACTTCACAAATGAAAAAAACGCAGATAGTTTAAAAAGTCATTTTGCTTTATTCCATCATACTCCAAGGCCAAAAAATAGTCAATCTTTGGCTCCATCCGAGATTGATGAAAAGTTATTTATGTTTATTATAAAATCAAATATTTGAATACACGTCTAGGTATTAAAAACGTGCATAAAATTTAAATACAACAAACAACGAACAACGAACATTACCCCAATGCCTCAAAGGCTCCCGCCCGTTACGAGGTAAGGGGTGTGGGATGTACACAGCCTGAACCCTATGTTTAAAAACATAGCGCGACTATTTTCAGATGACTCATGATAAGCGTCGAAAGTTGCATTGACTATATTAAAATGTTTAAAGTACTATATCTATTACTTATATAAGCACCAATAAGTAAGCAACTCGCGGCTGACATGCTAGCTGCCTATCAACTGAGTATTAAATAACTAAGATAGCTTGTTTCTTTGATTATGAATATATAAAACTTATTTTTATTGTTTAATAGATATATATAAAATATTAAATTAATATAATACTGTATCAAAATAATATTTTCACAAACATATATTGCAGTTGGTTGTGTTATGTCGATTGAAAATGATAGTATGTCTTATTTATTTTATGATAGTTGATAATAAAAACTGATAATTTGGTGAATGGTAATATTAATGATGTCACGATGGTGGTAAATGATGATTGGTGGTGACAACGATGACTAATTGATTCATGACAATGACTACAATGGTTATGGATGGTGATAGTTAACAGAGGTAGGTGACGATATTTAAAGTATGGAATTATATATTTTTGACTTTACTCTTCTTATCCTAATTTTTCAATAAGTATGGAATCAAAATATTATTAATTCAATATAAATATCAAAATGCCACTCAAATAAAAAAATCTATAATTTAAAGAAAAAATAGTGAATATTTTCTTCATTTTAAAAGAATGATTTGATTTAATTTAGTATGTAATTTAAGAAATAATATTTTTTAAAATTGTTTTTTGAAGTTTTTAATTTTTTTAAACTAAGGGAGTATATAAATTCTATGTAGCCTTTGGGCAAAAACCAAGAAAGAAGGAAATACAAAGCAAAACAAGATCCCCCAAAGCTTTCACTCACTCTGATTCTCTCATAGTGCCAAACAAATCCCTAACAAAGCACATCGAAGAGCTCTGTACATCTCTCTGAAACATGGGTTCAGGTCAGAATTTCGATTTTATATTGAAAAAAAAATTAATTTAATGCAAGTTTATTTCATCTATATACCCAAATTTCTGCAAAGTTTGATAAGGATTTTTATGAAATAAGTAAATTTTTGGTGTGTATATACAAAAAAGATGAAATTTTGAGACATGGGGTTTTGTTCTTTACGTATATACTGATATTATTTGTATGTTTTAGATGCTGATATGGAGGATTACGGATTTGAGTATTCTGATGAGGAGCAGGAAGAACAGGATGTTGATATCGAGAATCAATATTACAATTCGAAAGGTTAGTTTTGAGATTTATGCAGGTTAATCAGCTATAACACCCTACATTAGTTTGGTTTTCTGGTATAGTTTAATGGATGATATGCTATTTTGAAACATTGGTCAATGGTCTATCCAAAGCAACCTTTGTACCCACAGAAAGGTAACGGTAAGGTCTGCTTGCGTCTTGCCTTACCCAGACCTCACTAGTAGGATTACATTAGTATGTTGTTGTTGTTGTTGATCAATGGTCTATGTATAAGGTCTGCGTTCATTCTGCCCTACCTGAACCTCACTCATAGGATTACACTGGTGTGTTGTGGATCAATGGTCTATGTATAATCCACAAGGTAATGTTGTTGATTGAGTCACTTGATGGTTATCCATCTTAAGAAATTTGGAGGCCACTATCAATGTTGGAGCGAGATTTTTGCTAAGGGGGTTCAAAAATACAAAGAAGTAAATATATGAATAAGTTAAGATAATTCACTATCTATTATATATATAATATAATTTTTGGCCACCCTTGAACTCACTTGGCTCCGGCGCTGTCCACTAGTGATAATCTTGTGAAAAGTAACATGGTACATGTGAAACAAATAACTTAAAGTTGAATCAAAGCACACAAGTGTCTCTCCATTAATTGTTAAGACTTTGAATTTGGTTAGCTTTTACTTAGATTCATTTAGGTTGTCCTGGACCATGGATTAGTATTTACTGTTCTTGTACTGAAATTTTTTTTTTCCCCTTACATTGCCTTTATCATCTGTCCTCATCAATGCTTCATCTCCATAGTCATTTAATAAATGAAGTGTCATAAGGGTTTACTGTTTTCCGTCCTTATTGCTACTCCCTTCTTATTTATTTGTTTATTATTTTTGATGAAGGTAACAATATGGAAGCAGTATTGACACAAAACTATACATCACCTTTTAAAACTCAAAAGAGGTCCAAAACTGTAAGATTGTTTCGGTGTAATCTACCCAAACTTCTTTATACCAAAATGAAAAATCTAAAATACAATTCATCTTGACTTTTATAATGGAATTATACTAATCTCTCCTTACTTATCACCATTACATGCCATCTTTCCAAATGAATTATTTTTACTTCCTAAAATTGTTCTCTTTATCATTGCTAAACTATATAAGTTGGAAGGTCACTTCCTGTTAAGTTTTTTCTTAATTTGTCTACTTATCAATCTTGCTATATAAAAAAACAAGAAAAACCAGAGAGAACTTCTTATTGAATTAAGTGGTTAATAACATGTACAAGGCCTTCTTATAAAGGTGTTTAATGGTACATATAATAATGGAAGTTTTCTAATTCCTGGGTTTCCAAGTAATTGCTTTATAGTCATTAAGACTTTCCTGCATAATATTTTTAAGGCTTAAGTCATATGCGGCCATCTAAAGTTGTCCATATATTTCACTTAAACACCTCTACTTATTCTTGTATCTATTCAACACCTTATTTCTTCAAAAGTTATTCCTATTAAACTCGAAAGGCTGACATGGCAAAAAATGTGGATTGCACACTCTTTAAGCGCGTTAAACAACGTGAAGTAATATTTTTTTTTTCTTTTTCTTTCCCTAATTTATACACCTAAATTACTGATAAAGAAAAAAAAGTTACTAACAAAAAAAAGAGATGAAGACACGTCTTCTTCCCCAGGATGTTTTCTCAACTATACCCATCCACCATAATTGGGTCAGTTCTTTACATACAGCCCACCATACACCTTTTCTCTCTTTTCCTCAGCCTCTCCAATTATTCTTCTGTTTTTTTTTCCTCTTTCTTTTCAAGTCTCAAATATTTCGACAAAGCTCCATCTATTCCGATGAAAAAAAACACTGAATTGATTTTTTCCAGTGAAATTTTATTATTATTTCTTGTAATTGCGATAAATGTTCCTTAATCGAAAGAAGATGAAGGGAGTGGTAGGAGGTTTTGATGACATCAAAATATAAGGGGAATGAGTATTTGGCTTGTGTGGACAACAATCATGTACTACCGATGCCAGTGAAAGGGGTAAGGTTCGATGGAAAAAAAGAAATGGGTGAGGATGATTTATTTGCGTGGAGTCGATGGCGGTGCCAGCAAAAAAGGGAAATAGATTCAACAGGAAGAAGACGACGGAAGGGTGGGGGGTGTTAGGTAAAAAAGTTAATTTTTTTTTTCTTAAAATTCTTTTTGGATTATTAAATAGGGTTTTTAAAAAAATTGGTTCCGATTGCAATGTGTAATCATTTCATAGGTTCACCTGCTATGTACTTGTGTTTGAGATACACACAATTTTGTTTTTCAACCGAGTATCATTTTATGTCTAATAGGTATAAACTTTTTAACGTTAAAGTGTTCAATAGGTACAAGTTAAAGTTAAGGTGTCTAAATGAAATATGTGGACAACTTTAAGGGACTTTAGCCTATTTTTAATGATTCTCTTTACTTGATCATTCCCTTAAACTTTTGACGAGCCTCATTAATCTCTGGGATGTGAAGCAACTTGAGTTTGCTTTTTATGAAATTTTAAGTTTAGCTCTTTTTATTCAATTGAAGAAGTTGGTCCAATAGAATATTGCATTCTTCTACGTGAATTTCCTTTATCTACTTGCAGACCTATTACTTAAAAGGAAAATTATGCAAGTTTCCATTCCCTTGATTTCTCTTGATTCCTGCAGAGGTTTGAAATGAATTACATCATCAAATGTTTTCCTAGAACTCCGATGAAGAAATTGAGTTCTACTGATAGCATCTTAACAAGGATGTAATCGTCACTACATGTACTTGTGATTGCGGCACAGTTATGTGCTAGCTAACTCGGTATCCTGGAATTTTGATTATGTAAATTGATGCATTTGTACATGAAGTACATTATTTTGTAATTTTTGGTATGACATATATTTCAGTAATTGTATTCTTATTCCTGCTTTCTAAATCTAGAGCTTCTTCTGTATTGCCCTGATTTTCCAGGTCTGGTTGAGACAGATCCTGAGGATGCACTTGAGGGGTTTGCTGAGGTGGTACGAATGGAACCTGAGAAGGCGGAATGGTAATTTACAGCCTATGCTATGAAGTTCAGTCCAATGGTGTTACTAATTTTCTTTTGGAAATGCGGTGTTGTTGGTTGGTTTCCCATACATAAACTATGCTACATGCAAAATCTGGTGAATAGAAGGAAAAGTTTGTATGCCTATCTAACCTATTGACTACTTAAAGTGTGAGGCCCAAGAAAAAATCATAGCTTTTGAACTGAGCTCACTAACTGGAAATCAAAACTTGTTTAGCTGAGTTGTAGTAGTTTCTCCAATGCTTGCTGCCCAAGCTATTTCATTGTGTGATGCAACATGCCAAAAGATCTATCAGACACAAAATGAAAAGCCTAAGAGACAAAAGAAGCTGTCCTAGATAATATTCCAATAGAAAGTTACCAAGTAAACAAAGAACTTGGTTACTGACGATCAAGTGCTGAAACAAGAGTCAACTTTGCAAACAAAGTACTCTATCCCACTTAATACTTCTTGGCATAGCATTTATATCAAACAGTTGTTTAGATTATCCAATATATTCCCATGAGTTGTGCATATTTTTTCCTTATAGTGTATTTCAAATAAAGACAAAATAGATTTTGTGAATTGACAATTGAATCACCTATTAAAGGTGCAACGAAAAGGATTTTGGTAGTCCTTGTAACAACTTTTAATTGCTTATTAGATCTCTTCCATGCTACCCATTTTCCTATCTTCAATTTTGTGGATTTACTTTGCATACTCTACTATTTTATGAAGTCGTCAAATAGAGGATGCATTGATTAAACAATTTATGTGTTACTATGTGGTATGATTTTAACATCTTTTAAGATAAACCATACCAAACCTGTTGAGTTCCCACATCGGTTGTGGGATGGGTATCTAGTCTCTGCATAGTCTTAGGTAATCCTCACCTTATGGGCTAACTTTTGGAATTGATTGAGACTCTGAGAGATCCAAGGTCTACTTTTTATCATGATATCGAAGTTAATCCCATCCCAAGTCATTGTTTATCCATAGGCCCAGTCTTATATTGTCCAAGCTCCAGATGTCCAAACCTGGGTGTGCGTGATGTTGAGTTCCCATATTGGTTTTTGGGATGGGTATCCGGTCTTCTTATATGTTCTTGGGTGATTTTCACCCATGGTCTAGCTTTTTGAATTGAGTTAGACTGCAAGTCCAATTTCTTATCGAGGTTTGTAACATAGTATGGTGATGTCTGTAATGATTTGTATATAAGACATGACATAGCATTTTTCCTAACGACCTTCTAGGTCTTGGCTGTACTTTTTGGCATTATATTACATTTGATCAGTATCAGTGTATTTCTCTTGTTTAATTTGAACTTTTTTTAAGGATATTGCATTATATTCAGCAGTCCCAGTTTTTCAACATTGAACTGCTTTTACACTACGATTTCAATTGGTTCATGGATTATGATTTTCCTTTTGTGTCTTGATTAGGGGTTTTAAAGCTCTCAAGCAGACGGTCAAAATTTATTATCGTTTAGGGAAATATAAGGAGATGATGGATGCTTACAGGGAAATGCTTACTTATATTATATCAGCAGTAACACGAAATTACAGTGAGAAGTGTATAAACAACATAATGGATTTTGTCTCTGGCTCAGCTAGTCAGAACATTGAGTTGTTGAGGGAGTTCTATGAAACCACACTGAAAGCCCTTGAAGAGGCTAAAAATGAAGTAAGATAATACATTATTTGATTACAACATATATCTGCTCCCTTCCCAGGGTGAAGGTCGGTTTGCTAGTCATGGATGTTTTGCTAAAGAAATAATTATATTGTGCAGAGGTTGTGGTTTAAGACAAATCTTAAGCTTTGCAAGATCTGGTTTGACATGGGTGAGTATGGTAAGATGAACAAGGTATGGTGTCTTTTGGATATACATCCTTGCTTTCTCACGGATTACAGAGCTATCTTGGTTTACTCTTTTCTATATTCTTTCATTTTAACTACGGAAGATCATGAAAGAGCTTCACAAATCTTGTCAAAAAGCTGACGGTACTGATGATCAAAAGAAAGGGACTCAGCTCTTAGAGGTTTATGCTATTGAAATTCAAATGTACACTGAAACAAAGAATAACAAAAAGCTCAAGGTAAGTCATTTTGAGTAATTCTACTG
The DNA here is from genome assembly GCA_025642045.1 of Solanum sejunctum. Taxonomy (NCBI): domain Eukaryota; kingdom Viridiplantae; phylum Streptophyta; class Magnoliopsida; order Solanales; family Solanaceae; genus Solanum; species Solanum sejunctum. Next base: position 19,303,546 of record JAOTQJ010000002.1, read on the forward strand.
CCTCCTCAGGAAACAGCCTCTCTACCTCTATGAGGTAGTGGTAAGGTCTGTGTACATTCTACCCCCAAACCTCACTTGTGGGATTCCACTGGGTATGTTGTTGTTGTTGTTGTTTGATATGTCCGGTAAAATGCTTAATGATAGGAATTGTATGGGAAGGCTCTTACAATCAAATCAGCTATCCCCCATCCAAGAATAATGGGAATAATCCGTGAATGTGGTGGGAAAATGCACATGGCACAAAGACAGTGGGCAGAGGCAGCTACCGACTTCTTTGAAGCTTTTAAGAACTATGATGAAGCTGGTAATCACCGGCGCATCCAGTGCCTCAAGTAAGTTAAAAGTTACTTTGTAGTTGTTTCTCTTATTCTGTTCAGGTCATTAAAAGACCTCTCCATGATTAGAGCTCTTGCAATAAATTGTATTTGTTAATTTTTGGATAATAATAGGAGATAAGAACTTCTGTTATACTAAAGTGGAGAATTGTACAAGTATGAGATATAAACAGCACTGCTGAGCATCACTAGAAGTGCCGATCACTAATGCAAATCTTGAGTTAGTTCCTGAATTTGGTCGTGAAGATTAGCTTTTGCATGTGTAAAAATCTGTTCGAGCTATAATTTTTCAGGGCGAGCCAATAGTTTTTTAGGCCTCTCTAGGAATTTTAATATCTATCAACTTAAAAAGTATAAAAAGAGAGCTCCTTGCACCGAAGTTTTAGGATATGAGTTTGCTGTGAGATTTCAGCATTTTTACATTCAAACCTTTTTTTTCACCACATTCAAAAGTTGTGTAGCTTGTTAAAGCTCGTTGTTTTCGGTTTTTTAATATTTGCAGATACTTAGTATTGGCCAACATGCTTATGGAATCACAAGTTAATCCGTTTGATGGGCAGGAGGCAAAACCGTATGTATACCTCTATTCAACATATAGTTTATTATGCTTATTTTGTTTCAATATTCCGACTTAGCAAGACTGTATTCCAGGTACAAAAATGACCCAGAAATCTTGGCCATGACAAATATGATTGCTGCATATCAACGAAATGACATATTGGAATTTGAGAAAATCCTTAAGGTGAGGTATACTAGGGTCCTTTTATCGGGTTAAGCATTTCTAGATAGAATAAACAAATGGAAAAATGGATTCGGTGCAGAGCAATAGAAATACCATAATGGATGATCCATTCATTAGAAATTATATCGAGGACTTGTTGAAGAATATACGGACTCAAGTGTTGCTGAAACTCATTAAACCATATACGCGGATCAGGATTCCTTTCATATCGAAGGTACAAGTAATCCTCATGCCTTTCTCTGTTCATAAATTGAAGTTTGTACTCCGTGTTCTTTCCATTTCCCCTGTCCAACTTTTATAGTCGATTCTTTAGTTGGATGTTTCGTGCTTATATGTATCTGAGAAATCCTCTATTGAACGGAAGTTTGCCATGTTCATCTGCATTCAGGAGATCAACGTACCAGAAGATGATGTGGAAACGTTACTGGTGTCATTGATATTGGATAACCGGATACAAGGTCATATTGACCAAGTAAACAAATTGTTGGAGCGTAGCGACAGGTTCTTCCACTGTCCTTTTTCTCTCCTTAAGGGTTCGTTTGGTGTGAGGGATAAAAATAAATAATCATGAGATAATAAAATAGTGAAGGGATAAAATTTTGGTATCTTGTTTGGTTGCTATGTTTGCGATAACTTATCCCTCCATTTATACTATAGTGATATAGTGGATAACTTATCCCGGGATAGCTAATAAGTTGTTCCCAGCCAAATGACTCCTAAGTTCATTGCACTGCCACACATATCTCTATGATAATCATCGATAAATAACCTAATACAAGATTGTAATAAACTTGCTCATGACACATTAAACCACTATCAGTGTATATAAGTTAAACCCTGTGTTCCGTTTTTTCTTTGTTTCTCTATTATATTGAACTTTATTGTATATTTGCCTTTTCAGGTCAAAAGGGATGAAAAAGTATATAGCTATTGATAAATGGAACACACAATTTCAGTCTCTTTATCAAACCATTAGCAATAAAGTGGGGTAAAATCACTGTTCAACTGAAGTTACTTTTTTATTTAAAAAAAGTTTATAAAGACTAGCAGCAAGCTACAAAGTGAACAGGAGGACAAGAAGAAAGAGAGTACCAAATTTCTCCTGTCTATTTATGTTTTCAACTTACAAATTTAGCTCTTTATCCTTCAGCTCCCCGGACCGTAAGTATAGCGGGAGATTTAGTATATCGGGTTTGTCCTTTTTATGAATACTTTCTTTGATGCAATCTTTCACAAGTTGTGAGATGAGCTTATAGAAATTTATTTTGTCAAATTATTTTATTCAATTTTGACGACAATGATGATATGATATGAGCTTACATGAAGAAAGAAAGATTCATATAGTTAATTTTAACTTATTTGAAATTGAGGCGTAGCAGTTGTTGTTGTTATTGCTATAGAAGGGGTAAAAATTTATGATCCAATTGGTATTTAGGTCAAACCAATGAAAGTCAAAAAGATCTTAACTCATATTGACGGTTCTACAAAAGTTTTTTTTTGACAAAAAATATTCACACAAATAATAGTGTCATAAAGAAGTTTGACTGAATTTTTAACAGATAATAATGTTATAAAAAAGTTTGACTATATTTATCAAATTCTATCTCTTTACACTGTTATTTACGTAAACTCTTCACAAATAATAGTGTTATAAAGAAGTTAATTGAATTTTTAATATATAATAAT
>JAOTQJ010000002.1:19306408-19324737 GCA_025642045.1 Solanum sejunctum
TAGGTCAAACCAATGAAAGTCAAAAAGATCTTAACTCATATTGATGGTTCTCCAAAAGATTTTTTTTGACAAAAAATATTCACACAAATAATAATGTCATAAAGAAGTTTGACTGAATTTTTAACAGATAATAATGTTATAAAAAAGTTTGATTATATTTATCAAAGTCTATCTCTTTACACTATGTTATTTACGTAAACTCTTGACAAATAATAGCGTTATAAAGAAGTTTGACTGAATTTTTAATAGGTAATAATGTTATAAAAAAGTTTGACTATAGTTATCAAAGTCTATCTCTTTACACTATTAAACTCTTCACAAATAATAGTGTTATAGAGAAGTTTGACTGAATTTTTAATAGATAATAATGTTATAAAAAAGTTTGACTATATTTATCAAAGTCTATCTCTTTACACTATGTTATTTACTAAACTCTTCACAAATAATAGTATTATAAAGAAGTTTGACTGTATTTTTAACAGGTAATAATGTTATAAAAAGTTTGACTATATTTATCAAAGTCTATTTCTTTAGACTATGTTATTTACGTATCTTCACAAATAATAGTGTTATAAAGAAGTTTGACTGGATTTTCAACAGATAATAATGTTATAAAAAAGTTTGACTATATTTATCACAGTCTATCTCTTTAGTTGTTACTAAAATAGAAATTCAACACATCCTAATCACAAAATCTATAAATAAAATCAACAAAAGGAAACAAATTAATCCTAAAATCCCTATAAATTAAGTAGAATATCCTTGACATCACAAAAAATGGAGAAAACAATTCTAATCATTTTCTCTCTTTTTTTTCTATTTTTTTCTGAATCTCTGTCTTTCACTATGAACAAATACCCTCCTTGTTTTGATTGTAATTGTACTGGTAATAGATGCAGACAAGGGTCAAAAGATCCATTACAATATGAATGGCCAGAGTTAATTGGAGTTGAAATTATGAAAGCTAAAACCATAGTAGAGCATGATAATCCTAATGTTACTGGTGTTGTTTTGGATGTTTATTGTATTAAGTATGATAATGTATGTTGTAATCGTGTGTGGCTTTGTCCTGATAAAAAAGGTTTAATTAAGGATAAGCCAATGGTTGGATAATTTATCATGTTATATTATTAGTCGTGTTATTATATATTCTGTTGGCATTGGTTGTCTTATGAGTTTTCGATTGCTTTTTGCTATAGTTGTTTTTGTATTTGGGGGCTAATGTAGTTGAGTTGAGGATCTTCTGGAAATAGTTTCTCTGTCTCTATAAGGTAGTGGTAAACTGTGCGTATATTTTATCCTCCGCAGACTCCGCTTACAGATTTTACTGGATATGCTGTTGTATGTTATTAGGACTCAGATGGGACAAATAATTTCACTTAACGGTTTGGCTTTGTGTTGAAGGTCTTCCGAAAACAATCTCTATATATCTATGAGGTAGCGATAAGATCTGCATACATTTTACCCTTCACAAACACCACTTGTGGGAGCTCACTGGGTCTGTTGTTATTGTTAGTTTGACTTATAGGATATTGATTTTTGCATTTACTAATCTGCTAGCCAACCTATAAGATACCAATTGATTCAGTAATGGATTAATAATTATCTAATGATTATCCAGTGGTGTATCGATTAATCTCTAATCTCTATGGTACTTTTTTTTTCAATGAACACACAGTCACACCTTACAAAAAAGATAACACTTTTTTTTTACATTATTTTAAATGTAGTCAGTCAATGAGTAATGAAAGAAAAAATAATAATAATGTCATACCAATTTTAACACTTTAATACTTGCCTTACCTAAAGTGGGTAAGACAAAATATATATAATTATAGAAAAATAAGTAAGTTTTTCATTTAGAAGTTAGGATTAACAATATATATATATATATATAAGTATCCTTATATATTATGGCAAAATATTAAGTGATGCTAATATACCTAAGATAAAAATATAAGTATGATAATTTTTAACAGTTTACCCAATAAATAAATTGAATAATCCGCCTACACACCAGTAAGTTGCTAATTATAAAATTTTAATTTGTTCCTCAATCATTTATCCGATAACGCAATATTAAATTCTACCCAAAATGAGTATTGCAATAGAAATTAAATTATGTTGAGAATATCACCTCTAAATAAGTCTTACAATGGACGATCTGAATTTAGTTTGGTCCCAAAAAAACTAAAAGTTTTGAAACATGGAATCTCTATGCAGATTAATGATAATTAAAGATTAATGCCTCATTATTTCACTATTCAACCAACTTTTGGCTAAAAAATAAAAGCAAAGATGCCACTAATTGTTGAAATAAAATAAAGTTTTTGTCAAATGGTCTCTTTACCAACTGACAAAATCCTAACATTTATTTGGAAGAGATTAGATGCTTCACATTAATCATATAAAATATTCCTTTTTAAAAAAAATTATTAAAAAAGTCTAAACTTATAATTAACATTATTCAAAAGGCCTTAATACTACATTTAGATATATTTTAGGTTTATTCTAAATTTTATAATTAACAAATTGTCTCATATTTATTATGATATCAATGAAACTTTACCATGAAATAAATAAATGCTATGTATCACGTATTTTAACTAAAAGAAAGTCCAAAATTTATCTTTTTATTTTTAAATTTGATTAAAGTTATTTCGAGTCATACTTAAAGTTGGAGCTCCTAATGGTCTTGACCTAATGTATAAGGGTAAATTAATTTTTAAAAAAAATTTATTCAGCATTCGATATTTGCTTTGAAGTTCACACATTTTCATATTCGTTATTGGAAGTCCTATTTTGGGGACGGAGTGTTCTTTATAAAACTTGATTATATTTTCAGAGCTCAAATTTAGAATTTCTAATCAAGAATGACAAAGTACTTACAATCTGATCACCACACTTCACAAAAAATATATAATTTCGAAAGATCTCAATTATAAGAAATAACTAAACGCAGACAATAATAATAATATACTTGGTGAAATTTTGTCATTGAAACTTGAAAAGAATTTATATACACCAACTTTATTCTCATCTCATAAAAAAAGAAAATTATTTTCAAAAAAAACCTTGATCAAGACAACTAAATATGTAAACTCGACCACATACCAAAAACATGATACAATATACATATATATTTGTAGAAAGTATTCAAAATATAGGGTATTGCTTAATCAGAGATTTTAAGTTTGAGTCCTGAATACGAAAAAAATTCTATTAGAAACGTCTCCTTGAACCAACATGGATTCTAAACATCAAATGTAGAACCAAAAGGAAAAACGACTCCAATACTCCGAAGGACATTCACTTTGAACTTGATGAATCTTTTAAACACCACTATTTAAATTTTGTCTCTATCATTTCAAAGTGGTCTAAAATAATACATCATATTGTTCTCTAATATTTGCAAAAATTATAGACAATGATCTAACGTTTCCTCGCACAATTTTAATTTGCTTAGAAAAATTATTTAGATAGTCGTTTAATCTTTTCTCATAAAATATTTTAAATTTTTCTCTAACATAACCATGAATTGCAAGCAGTGGAAGATCCTTGATTGTCACTAAAGGGATCAAAATATGAAAAAATAATCATACGACTAATCTAAGAGGATTTGATGTCTATTATATACATATAAAAATTATTTTAACCATATATAAATATTAATTTTTCATCAAAGAAAGTTCAAATAGAACCCTAACAAATCATTTACTAAACAATTATCTCACGAATAAAAGTTTTTGAAATAATTCAAAATAAGGCAATTAGATGTAACATATTTATTTATTTATAAACATTTTATTTTTTATTTTTATTTTTTGAAAAAATGCAAGATAATAAAAAGATGGCAGGGGCAACGGCTAGTTTTTGAAGAGGACTGTCCAACGGTCAATAAATGAGCCCAAAAGTGTCGGCAAAATTTGAATTCTAAACAGTGTTTGGTATGGCCCATAACCCAACAATATTTCGGATCTTTAATTTATCAAATATTAAATAAACATATTCCTACTTTTCTTTATAAACAAATAAAGGAAATAATATTACTATATTACATAAATGAGTTTGTGATTGTTTGGACATGTACAGAGAAGAAGTGATGACGCTCTTGTTAGGAGGTGCGAGAGGTTGAATTTAGAGATTACATGGAGGAGTAGAGGTAGATTGAAAAAATATTGAGGAAAGGTGATTAGATAGGATATGATGCAGCTCCATATCACCGAGAACATGATCTTAGATAAAAAGGAGTGGATGTCGCGTATTAGGATAAAAAGTTAGATGACTAGTAAGAGTAGGATGATATTTGACTTTGTGAAATAGTAGGTTCATAGATGTAGTCGTGTCTTTATATATTGTGTTGTTATTGTCATCATTCATTTGGTTATTTTTATTATCTTTACAAATTATTATTTGTTTTTCATTATAGTCGTTTGGTCTCATATCTAATTTTTTTCTGCTTTTGGGGATGATTTTTTTTAAGATTATGATCTTTTGAAAATAGTATATCTATCTCTATGAGATTGTAATAAGGTCTACATACATTTTATCCTTTTCAGATACCATTTATGGAATTTTACTGAATATGTTATTATTGTTTTGTTGTATTAATTTATTTGACTTAGTTTAGACTAGGAGAATCAAACTAAATAATGTTTTGTGTGAATTCACATATGAAATTATTGTTTTTTAAAATAAAATCTACATCTTTAGAAAATATATAAAAAATACTATAAGCCAAAATAATTAAAAATTTCAAAATATTCAAAAATATCTTTTAATTGTCCAAATAGTAATTAAGAGAAATAAAATTGAAATGGTTGGAGAAAAAAAATCAAGTGATTTTCATATAATATTGATTTCAAATAAATATATTCTCTAATTTTTATGGAATTTATCCAGCTAAGTTTTGTATGAGTCAACCACCAAAGGACTTAATTAATATATATACTTATCCTCATTATTGATTAATTTAAATTTTAGTTTTCTTTCTTGATGATTGTAAAACTTTTTCAATCATATTTAATTAAAATTGCTCATTTTTAATATTTATAAACTCAACTATATCTCATTTTATGTATTTAATTTGGATATCTCCTTTGAGCTTGGTTACAATGTTGGTGTTATATAGAATTAATTATTATCATCTTATTAATAGATATATATTGGTCGAGCATGTTTATATAAATTAATTTAAATTTTATAATTTAAAATAATAAAATAGTAAAACTTACGTATTAATTGACTCATAAAGTTATAATTATTATCAGATTGTATAAATTGAGCGCACAAACATCTTTCTCATATTGATCGAGATTTTATAAAAATATATTAAATTATTTTTATTGAAAAATAAATAAATAAATAAAAGTACAAGCTACATAATTATTTGTTCATGGATGGACCTACAATTGGAACATAAGAGGCATTATTTTTCAAATAGAGTGTGACATAATGGCCATGCCAACTATTTTAGATATCCTTATTGAATTGTTAAATAATTGTCATTGGTTTTCAATTTATTAGATAATATTAATTTTAAAATACTTATTATAATTACAATTAAAGATATACATAAGGAATTATTAATAATTACAATAATTTTTTTATATTCATCGTGTAATTAGATAGAAATGAGTGAAGGTCGTGAATTAGAGTAACAGGCCTTGTGGTATAGTAGAGTAGCAAGAATAGTCGTATTTATATCATGTTTGTCATTATCTGTTGTATGTATGTTAATTTTATCGTATTTACATATTGTTATGTACTTTTCGTTATTAGTCACCCTTTATATTTCCTTTCTTTTCCTTGTTGTTATATTTAGTTTATTCTGTTTATAGATTTTTAAGACGAAGGTTTCCGAAAAATAACTTCTCTACTTTTATGAGGTAGTGGTAAGGTCTATGTACATTCTACCCTCCCGAACCCACTTATGAGATTTCATTGGATATGTTGTTGTTGTTGTCGTCTATTCTTGAAAGGAAATTGAGAGTTCTATCCTTTCGCATAAAATCTTGTGTTTTTATTATGAATCTTTATGGTCGCTTGCTTATTTCTTCTCCCTACTTTATAATATTCTTTCTAATGAGTGTTTTTTCATCCTGGATTTTCTTTGGCCAACAAATGTCGAAGTTACATAAATTATTTGTTTCATATCTAAACAATAATAATATAATCAGTGAAATCCCACAAGTTAGGTCCAGAGAATGCAGAATATATGTCTTCCCATAAAGCAGGGAGACCTTACATTCTTGAACCGACAATTATTTTTTGACTAACCTAGCCTCCTCTGTCCCTCGGGACTAATAAAGGTTAGTATAAGAATATTCACATGTTGTCCATCTACTACGTTTTCGGTCTGATCTTAGGCCCCGACTCACCCTCCGTGGCGAACTTTGCAGAGGAACCCTTAGGTTTTCGAAGCATTGGATTCTCACCAATGTTTGTATTACTTAAGTCGATATTCTCCCTTCTGCTTCATCCACCATTGCTCGCATGAAGGCATCCCTCTAAGGCGGAACGCTTCCTTACCAATATACTTTTACATCCCACAGCTTCGACAAATCACTTAGCCTCGTTCGTCTTCGATGCAAGAGTTCTCGATTAGTAAGCTATTACACACTCTTTCAAGGGTGACTGCTTTTAGGCAAACCTTTTGATTATCGCAGCATTCCTACCTCTTTTATCACTGAGCGATCCTTTAAAAGTCTTAGCTGATGATTCAGACTGTTTTCCTCTCAACGATGAAGCTTATCCCTCATCGTGTCACTAGCTAACCTTGACCTCTGTTATTTTGAAGTCATATCTAGTCCCATTTTTACTATATAAAAATTTATAAATCAATTCTTGGAATGGAGAAATACAATGAATAGATGAATTTTTTCCCTCGTCATAATAAAACCATCTAGGAAGGTACTAAAACCTCAAGTTATATATTTCTATTTTCTCAAATATTGTTTTTTTCACAAGCAAATTGATGTTTTTTTCCCTTATTCACAATTCTACCCTATTAAAACAAAAATAAAAACAATTATTTTTCCCTTATATTTCATACCTTCCTCCCTGGACTCTGTTTGTAACGTACATATATACATCAATCAGCGTCTCTTTAATCCAAAATCCATGAAATGATGATTTATTAAAAAGGCATCACTTTCTGGATTTTTGGGGGTATTGTTCCAAGTTAGAGAAAGGGAAAGCAAATAGACGCCTTACTCCTCTAATCCATTTTACCCACTTCTGTTCCTTTCAAATCTCTCTCTCTCTCTAGAGGCCTAAAGGTGAAAATTTTCCCATCTGGGTTTCCTTTTTATTTCTTGAATTTTGTTTACAGCACTGTTTTTCATCAATCTTGATTGTGGGTGCTTGATTCTTGACTCGGGACTAATAAAGATTTGATTTTTAGAATTGGGGTTGTGATTTCTTGGAGTGTTAATTCAGATCGGTGCTTCATTTGATGTTAATTGTAAAAGGGTGTCTATTTTTTGTGTGTTTGTATGTAAAGATCTTTGCTTTCATGGTTGAACTTGTGTTTAGGTTTTTGATTGTTCGGGTGTAGGATCTCTTTACTTGACTGATTAGGTTTTCTTTATTTGTGTTGTGTGTGTTGCATTGATTCTTTAATGCTTGTTTTGGTGCATTGGGAAATGTGTAAATAGGAAGATTGGGTTTTGATTTGATTTTCAAGTGGCTATAGAAAAGTTTCTATCAAGTCTTGACTTTGGTGTGATGAACAATTTTCCTTTTTTTCCCCTTTGATGAAATTACCAAAGTGCAAGATCCTTTTGAGTCTTTAATCATCCATGAAGTAAGCATTTGAAATGTGTAACTACTAGTTTCCATTCTTTATATTTCTAGGGTTTTAGTTTGTCTTATGGAGTACCATATTTGGAGTTGAATTTTCAGAAAGGTTGATGGATTTTTGGCAACATGAATTTTGTTGGGCAACCTGAGTTTTCCAGCTCGAAGTTACTCCTTTTGATTATCGGCTCCATGGTGTTCAACGTTTTGCTAGGATCCCAAACATATCTTTCTCTGGATGTGCTGTTAGTTCTCTTCGCTTTTGCCATTATGTTGTTTGCTTATTTGAAATAATCATTCTCTTAATCTTAGTGTTTGTAAACATTTAGTGATGAAACGTATACTAGAAATGTTTGTGGTAGTTAGTGAACTAAAGCACCTTTTTTGAGGGCAATTATATGAAATGGTTTGTTGGTGCTGTTAAGGGATGTCTATTGTTAAGGGTTAAGGGCCACGCAGCAAACATCTTAACAGTTTTGTTAGTTCTGTCAGTTGCTGAGCTCTAATGTTCAATGCTATCCACTTTGGAATTTACCAGATTGGGGATATGTGATTGACTATGAATTTGCCCATTCTCGATATCAATGATTGACTTGACTAATCTTTTGGCTGGATACTCAGATTCTTTGCCTAATCTTTCTTTGTAGCACTGCCAGTTTCAGTACTACCATTTTTTCTGTTGACGTTCAGGATCAAGTAGTTTTAGACAACTCACTCTTTTAGGGAATGAGGATTAGGACTCTTCGGCATCTAATGTTTCTCTTATAGGTCGTTGGATTTTCTAATCATACCACTGGGCGTGTCTTTGTTTGATTTTATGCTGAAACTAGTCAAAGTTTGTTGATGTTGATGTCCTGATTGTGAAGAGAATTTTATCTTTGTAGTGGAACAATATTGAAAATAAAGAGCTGCATTCTATGGAGCTTATTAACTAAAAAACCATGCCCTAGGGTCTCCGGAAATTTCTTTGCTACTAAAGGTAGCGTACAACACTACCAGTGTAATTCCACAACTCAGGTCTAGGGAGGGTGGTGTTACGCAGCCTACCCTGTGAGGGACTGAGAATAGATAGGCACCCAGTAGGTAGTGTAAATTTGGATAACTAGAGAGCTTTATGTGTGATTTGGAATAGTCAAGTATATTATTTTTTGTCTTTGAGTATCAGAGGCTTTTTAGACATTTGTCTAATTATGTGGAATAATATGGAAAAGAGGAGTCTATGGACTTGTACTTGGATTGACAATTTTGTGATTCTCTGACATATTATCCACATCTGGTGGTTTAACACAATTTTCTTGACGATGGCCTTGTCATTTTGAACAGCTCTTTACTTGCCTATTTCTTATGATTGGTTAGACACTTGAAGGATTGTATTCTGATGATCTTTTTCTGGCCCTTTTGCAGGATTCTTTCATAAGCTTGATTGTCTTCAACATCTGAACTACCAAACTCCGTGCTTCACTGATAACTCATCAGCAAAGTTGCTAACTGCTCCTAGTATTCTACTTATATTTGGCTATGGTATTTCAATGAAATTTAATTTTTTGTTATTACTAGGTTATGTTATGTCATTTTCTTCTTGGATCCAAATGAATAGTTCTTATATTCTTTTTCGTTTCCTTATTTTGTGATCAAGTGTGTACTAATTATTTGTCAATTGATATTGTCCTAAATATGGTTTCTTTGGTATAGGCAACTAATGAAAATCTCCCACCAAATGTGATAAAACAATTGGCAAAGGAATTGAAAAATCTTGATGAAACTCCTCCTGAGGGCATCAAAGTTGGTGTAAACGATGATGATTTTTCAACCATATATGCTGATATTGAGGGCCCAGGTATGTTATGTTTGTTGTATATATTTCATCAGTTCTTGAGATATGATGCTTATTCTCTAATTGCTCTTATCTACCTTGCAGCTGGGACTCCTTATGAGAACGGGGTATTCCGGATGAAGTTGATTTTGACACATGATTTCCCTCATTCCCCACCCAAAGGTTTGCCTTGACATTGCTATGTTTTCAAGTTTTACCAGCATGGCATGCTTTGTAGTCTATTACTTGTATCTGGCTTAACTTTGCGTTAGTTTTGTTTCAATCAATTGGCTCTTGTATATTGATCACATTTCAAGAGCCTAAGTTGTATTTTCCCCTTTATTTATTTCATTTAGGTACTCTCTTTCACTTTCTATTCATTTGAAATGGTCAAATAACTTTACTTGTTGGTTACCTTGGCTTCTACGTGAACTCTCCAGCTGACCTTGGCTTCTACGTGAACTTTCCAGCTGTATATGTAATTCTATAAATTTCCTGGTTTTTGTGTGCATATTTTCTCCAGGATAAGCTACAATTGCTAGTTCTATAGGATAAAGACCTTTGTCAGTTATGATGGAAAATTAAGAGCAGTTACCTTTTGACAATGGCGGTAGCTCTTCGGAGGCGTTGCATTTTTCAGCATCTTTGGGTGAATCTCTCATTGCCAATTGCTAAGAGTGCATAATTTTTTTTTTCTAGGTTATTTTCTGACCAAGATTTTTCATCCCAACATTGCTTCAAATGGTGAGATTTGTGTCAATGCTTTGAAAAAAGATTGGAGTCCTAGTTTGGGCCTACGACATGTTCTCATGGTAAGTTTATGTTTTTTTCCGAAGTAAAAATTGAGTCTGCCTTTGGAGGACTTTGGAGATATAAATGTGAAGTGACATTTTCCTTTCTTTAATGGTTTTATAATAGGTCGTAAGATGTTTACTTATCGAGCCATTTCCAGAATCTGCCCTAAATGAGCAAGCTGGCAAGATGCTACTTGATAATTATGACGAGTATGCCAGACATGCAAGGTGAGTTAGTGTGTCCTAGCTTCACACTTCACTTCACCACATATGTCATTGTCACTTCTATGATTTTTCTCATTTTATTTGGCACTGTTATGATTGATTATCCTACATGTAGCCGTCATAATATTTATGGCGAGAACATTGTTTTGTTGTGCTTTAGATTATTATCTTGTGGATTTCATAGAAATGGTACAATTTTGAAAGGGTTTAAATTGGAGATCAAACTGGACATCCATCTGGTTCAAACCAAAAAGAAGACTCAGTTTAATAGACTTTTGAGCCATTCTGGTAGATGTAAAAACGTGGAATTCCTGCTCGTAAATCCGATGACTAAGTTTAATAGACTTGAGCCATTCTGGCTGAATAGCATAGTTTATGTGGTCATAGGTAATATAATGTTTCAGTCAAGTTATGCCCCGTGTTATTTGCCCTTTGTAGATGAAAAAATAAGCACTCACTTCCTGACCGTCTAGTGCTCCCTCGGTGTTTAAACATGCAGGCTCTATACTAGTATTCATGCTAAACCAAAGACCAAGTTAAAAACAGGAGCAATCTCCGAGTCAACAACAGCCCTAAATGTTGGCCAGACGCATACTTCACTTCGTAACGTTGATCAGAAGACCATGGTATCTGGAGTCGCGCCTCTCCAACAGCCTTCTCCATTAGCACCTACAGCTAACATTGTAAAAGGAGGAAACAGTTTGGACCAGCCGCCAACTGCGGACACAGTGGTTAGTGGATCAGCAGCACCACCATCACTGACGATGAAGAAGGAAGCTGGATTGGCGAAACTCCCTGCAGACAAAAAGAAGATTGATGCAAGAAAGAAAAGCTTGAAGAGATTATAACTTGTTTTGAAATGGATTATGTGACTAATCCATTTGCTCTTTGTTGTTTTTGTTTGATAGATGGAAGAAACAGTCCTCTGCTGAATGGAATTTGCCATTGTTCCCTGATAAATGAAATGGATAATTTCAGTTGTTTCTTGTTTTTTCATGGTTCATAAATGAAATGGATAAAGTTTGATATACAGGAAACTTTGAAACAATGGTAAAGTTATTTTCGTGTGATCTATATTTTTTGTTTTAGCAAAATTTCAACTTCAACTTTTCGTGTGATATTTTTAAGCTCAGAAGATTAAAGAACATTTTGGTATATTTTGACATAATTTTAATTTAGAACTACAAAATTGAAACATCTTATTTATTTTTTTAAATCTCATATCAGGTCAAATCAAATCATTCTTTTTAAAACGAATAACAAATTGAGCTGTGAAACTAATAGGGAGAATTGCAATAAGGTGGTTCTATATGTTAATACCCTTGGAGTGCTGGCTCTTCCTCGAAATCTATGTGAATGGTGGATGGTGCTTTGGGTACTAAGATCCCCTTTTATTGAAGTAATGATCAAGTTGGAATCAGCTACATGTGAATCATATTCACTATCTGTGTTTGCTCACATTGTCGTCCCCAAATTGAATAACAGGGTAGGCTAGCATAGTACTAGTCAATATATGATGAATCCTTACAATACAAATATACAACAAATTAACTCTCATAATTCCTTTGTTGTATATAGTTGAGAGAATACCCAGAAAACAATCTTTCTACATTTTACCCTCTTCAAATCCCACTTGTGAAATTCCACTATACTGAACAAACACAAACTCTTGACGAAAAAACTTTTCAACGAAGAGGATCAAAGAAAGTACACAAACTTTGAGAGGAATAAAGAAGTAGATATTACATCACCCTTACAATAAAACATTAGAGTCATTCAAGGTCCAATACATCAATATGGTGAGACGTACATTATACTAGGTAGATTCTATCCAATGAAATATTTTTGGGTTTTTAGACAAGTCTAAACTTCAACTTTAACAAGAGGAATGGTGGTAATTACTTGGCCATCATGACCTTAACAAACTCCTCATAGTTAATTTGTCCATCACCATCGACATCTGCTTCCCTAATCATCTCATCGACTTCTTCATCAGTGAGCTTCTCCCCAAGGTTGGTCATCACATGACGAAGCTCTGCTGCAGAGATGAAGCCATTTTGATCCTTGTCAAAAACTCTGAATGCCTCCTTCAACTCCTCCTCTGAGTCGGTATCCTTCATCTTCCTGGCCATGAGGTTTAGAAACTCTGGGAAGTCGATGGTTCCATTACCATCTGCATCCACCTCGTTTATCATGTCCTGGAGCTCAGCTTCAGTCGGATTCTGCCCCAGCGACCTCATCACAGTCCCAAGCTCCTTAGTCGTGATGCAACCTATACAAACCTTTACAATTAGCTTACTGCACGAAAACTAACACAACACACTTTGTGACCATAACATCAGAAAGCTACTCTCCACAATTTTTCAACAAATGCTCACACTGTTGACAACATTTAATAAATATCTTAACACTTCCCTAATAACTAATGACAAAATCATTCATCTAATTGTTCATCCCAACCAACCAGTTCAATACAAAAAATATATGACAGATTTAGAAAAAGATTTTGGTTAACATTTAAAACAAGCTGAAGCCACTTACAAAAGCCAAATATTTCATCAAAATTAAATTTATCACTTCTCCATCCATGTATAATCCAATCCAATTTACACAGATTTTCTTTAATAGCTCTTAATTTCTTTTTACTTCTTTTTCATAATCGGTGCCTAGATCAGTTTACACACACCTCCACTAATTCCACTGCATCTCACCTACACAGGTACCAGATAACTCCCTTTTTTTAATAACCATGGTATCTAGAACAGCTTGCACACATCTCACCTAATTTCACAAAATATCTCACACTTTGCACTAACAACAGGTTTATCATCTAACTCTATCCACCCAGGCTAGGAATAGATGGTAAGAAATCACTTGTATTTTTCCATCTCCCAAAACACTTCATTGAGCACTAGGCGACACAATTGACTAGAGATGAAAAAATAACCTGATTTTTAAATCTAAAACCTCATGATTCTCAATCCACAACCACCAGGCTACGCCTATGGAAAGGTGCAGATGTTGGATAACTCTATCTACTAAAAAATGGGATAAAAATCACTTGTTTTAGAACCTAAGATCTCACGTATAAACAAAAAACAACAATTCGCCAACGTAACATCAAACTACATGCCTTCATATTCTCTAATTCCTTTTTAAACGTATCAACAAGCTAGGAAAGCAACTTTCCTCTATTCACCGACCGAATATTCTCAATTTCTCATCATCAATCAACCTGCCATCTTAAAATCCAAACAACAAAAAGCACTAACACCTAAAATCAACCATTTCATACAGAACTTCAAATCAAACGTCAGATCTGTAGCAAACAGATTCCACAAACAGCTAATAAGCATCGAAAACACAACCATAAACACATTTAGATAGAGAA
Organism: Solanum sejunctum; assembly: GCA_025642045.1. Taxonomy (NCBI): domain Eukaryota; kingdom Viridiplantae; phylum Streptophyta; class Magnoliopsida; order Solanales; family Solanaceae; genus Solanum; species Solanum sejunctum. The sequence continues at coordinate 19,320,432 of JAOTQJ010000002.1, forward strand.
AAAAAGGCGCCGAACCATCTCCATCCTTATCGAACAAGCTGAATGCCTCCTTGAACTCAGAGATCTGGTCATCAGTCAGCTGATCCGCCATTTTCTTCTACTATTCACAGAGAAGATGATTCTAGAATTTCAGACAATTTGTTTCTTTTTTTATTTGAATATCTTTTTTCGGATTTCTGGATTTATAAGAAGAAGATTGGTGCTTTTATACCAGAAAATATAGTTTTCATGGTAAATATAATTTTAAGTAAATTTTAGAAAATGGCAAAAAATAAATAATAAAAATAGTAAAAAGTTGTCTCTCTCTCTACTTTAGATACGGATAGTGATTGGTTTTATCTATTTTGATGTGTCCATTTTTCCCGCTTTACCCCTCACTTAAATATCTATAAAATAATCGTAAGATCAAAAATATTATATTAAAATTAATTTTAATTTTAATTATTGAAATTTAATATATTCATAATACGAGCTACATAATAACACAAATATTATAATGTATATATGCAATATATAAAATTAAAAAATTATTTTTTTATAAAAAATATTATTGAAAGATAATTTTATTATATCGATGATATAATTCTACACAACACGTACACAAATATCTGTTTGACCAACTTGATATTTCATTATATAAGTGTGAAATTAATTTATTCCAATATTCTCTATTCTTTTGTGCTTATCATATCAAATGTGCCTTCCATTTTTCTAAACAAAATAATAAGTATATCAATACCTTTTTTTTCTAATAAAAAAGTATGTAGGATGTAAACGTCATTTAAGTCCACACTCACACCAACAATTATTGTAATAGAATGGTAATAATTCATTCATCATTAATCAAGGTTTTGGATTCGAGTTTTCTTTGATATAGAGTCATCTTTGTTAGAAAGTACTTTACTTTTAATGTGAAATTTTTTTATGCGAATCTGAATTTAGTCAAGCTCCAATGCAAATCTCAATTACTGAGTAATTTAAAAAAAAAAATCATACTTACATTTTAAAGAGTGTTTTTTAGTCCGAATCCTCATCATTAATTGGGCAACATGACATATACCAACAACAACAACAACATACTCAGTAATATTCCACAAGTGGGATCTGGGGAAGATAGATTGTACGCAGACCTTACCGCTACCTCATAGAAGTAGAGAGTTTATTTCCTAGACCCTCAGTTCAAAACAACATGACATATACCAAGAAGAGGAAAAAAGGTCATTAATATCAATAACTGGTATAAAAATAATAAAATATACACATATATTATTTTTATATTTATCAAGTAAAAAGATTGTCTCTGAAAGAACATCGATTCAAAATAATAACAGACAAAATGCACTTCAATTTTATTTTTTAAAAAGAAACTATGCAATAACTAAATAATACTATATTACTAATTATTGAGTAATACAATATCATAGGGGTAAAATAGTAACTTAAAGAACAAGTGAAACATAAAGAAAGCAAAAACAAGTGTACACACAACCACTCATTGCATGCCACGTATGCTTTCGATTTTTTCATTTTTCCCTTTAGAAAATGACAATAATTTTAGATCTTTTCAATTTTTTCTCCTTTTAAAAAATATTATTTTTTAAAAAAAAAATTAAAGGTAGGGCCCATGTTCTCTCTCCTGAGTACGCGGTTACGCGTTTACTACGCGGAATGCTTGCTTTGACTTAAAAAGAACCATGGCTGCCAAGTAGGACTTGTTGTCATTTTCACTATATTTATTTACTTATTTGAAAAAAAAAATAAAAGAAAAAGAAATATTCTCCTAATTAGAATAGAATAAGTAACCAACATTCAACATATCCAGTACCTCGAAAGACTTTTGCTCATTGTGAGGTAAGGAAAGGTCGAATGTACGCAACCTAACCACTATATTTAAAAACATAAAACGGTTGTTTTCAGAAGAATAAGTAACCAACATTTGTATTAAAAAAAAATTAGGACTAGTATAATTTCTAGATTGTCACGTCAAGTAATAAAAAATTAGAATTTATTTCTCTTAACCCAAATTACTTTAGGAATTTTCATTAATGAGAAATAACAATTGTTGTAAAATTATGCATGTTTAAAAATTTATAATAATATGTAATCATAAATTTTATATTTGATTTGTTATTATTGATTTTTCTGAATATTGTTATTATTTATGAATTTTATGATTTATGCATTAGGTAAGATTAAAAGAACAGGATGAAGATGTCAAGATAAGGCAAGAGTAATCATTTGATGAAAAAGATGAGAGATGTAAGATTGATATGGTTTGGACAGATGAAAAAAGAAGATACACAGATACAGTGAGTAAGCGTGAGGGGTTGACGATAATGGTTAGAATGAAAGGCATAGATAGATTGAAGAAGTTCGATAATAGTTATACGAAAAGGCATGGGTAGTTGCAAAAGTATTGGAGATAAGTGATTTGACATAATATAACTTATCGATGACGTAGATCTAAATAAGAAAATTTGTGTATCTAGGATTAGGGTAGAAATTGGTGAGTAGGTCGGGCATAGCCTAGTTTCCTTTTCAGAATTATTGTTATTATTTCTCACCTATTATTTTTTTTTCCTAATTTTAGTATCACGCATGTTGTTTGTCTTATTTCAATTATCACTTTTTATTTCGTTTTTATTACACTTTTCTTTATTAGTTTCATCGTGATTTATTTTTTACTGTATTTTGTTACTTTTTTATTTATATTGCTGTGTTTTACCTGAGCTTAGGTCTATTATAAAAAATTTCTACTTTGTCAAGGTAATCACGTACGCATTATTCTCTCTGATCCACCTGTAAAATTATATTGAGCATGTTATTGTAATATTATATAAGATTAAAAAAAATTGATAGTTCTCACAAATTATAAATTTTCATACTTAAAAGAAATGATTAAATTATATATTCAAATAAAATTTTAACTTTAAATCAATATGATTTTAAACGATTGATTTAAAATTATGATTAACTCTTTGGCAGCCTTAACATAGTAGATTATTTTTTGTTTCACTTTCAATCTTGATGTGTATAGAATTAATTAACAGATGTGACAAACATTGCCAAAACAATTACGTAAAATTACTAAATGTCATTTTAGATAACCCATTGGAGGTTATCTTTGAAATTCAAGAAACAAACACTTTTCTTTATGTTAGCTTTTTTATTCTCCTATTAGGGATAATTATTTTATATGAACATTTTTATTGGATAAATTGAAAACCGTATCGTATAGATCAAAAATTTATAAACTAAACCATTAGAAAAATATCTTATTCATTTGGTTGTTGGTTTGACTTAATAAGAAAAAAAAAATTAGCAATACATAAATTCGAACTGAACTGATCAATACACTCCTACATCCGACTACTACTAATAAGCAAGAGTAACATTTGATATTCAAGTTAGTCAAATTTTACTCATTATAACAATAATATACCAGTAGAATCTCACAAGTGGGGTCTGAGGAGGCTAAAATGATACAGACCTTACCACTACAATAGAAATAGAGAGACTGTTTTCTGGAAATCCTCATCTCAAAACCCATAAACAACCTTATTATATTACGTAACTAGGCAAACATATGATATGTATTTATATTATACTACTATAATTTGAAAAAACTACAATATATAGTTAGAGTTAGAGTTTTGTTGTTATAGTTAGAGTTTTGTTGTTATTTTTTCTCTCCTTTGTTCCTTTCTTGCCTCTCTCTTCTCCTTTTGCAATTTCTTGCCAGATATACCATTACATATGTATATCAACTGTATGTATATAATTATTTTGACAGATATACATACACACTTCGTCTATATCCACTCTCTGCCCTCTCTCACTTCATTACAAGAAAATAGATCTTTAACGAAGGAAAATTCAACATATGCAAAATGAATTGTATGCATATAACATCATGAAAAATTGATATAAATAGCCAATAGATGTGTAATATATGCATATGATGTGTGTGTATATACATTATGTTTATTAGTTAATTAATATAAATAACATATAATTTACATAAATTCACCTTATCTTTTTTTTTAAAAAGTTATAAAAATTTCTTAAAATTTATGAATGTCGAAATACATCACCGAGCTTTTAGAGCAGATATCAGGACACATTGGGGGGGAGGGGGGGGGAGGGCATAGATAGGTTAAAGAAGTCAGATAATAGTTATATGGAAAGGCATAAATAGTTGAAGAAACCTTGGAGAGAAGTGATTTGATATAATATAACTTATCGATGACGTAGATCTAAATAAGAAAATTTGTGTATCTAGGATTAGGGTAGAAATTGGTGAGTA
>JAOTQJ010000002.1:19330474-19345818 GCA_025642045.1 Solanum sejunctum
TTTCAAATAAAATAAAATAAAATAAAAGTGGTACAACGTAGTGCTTAGGGAACCTCTTTTGTTCTTGACCAAAAATGTGATGGAATCGTATTAAATACTTCGAAGATAAGAGTAATTCTTGTGAGGACAGCGACATTGAGGTAATTTGAGTATATATATAGAGGAGAAGTTAGATGTGGCGGAAGAGGCGTAAAAGATTAATAACACTGAGTGTCATGAGAGATAAAGACAAACAAAAAAATTTGAGAATAGTAATTAAACAAGATATAAAATAACTTCAGCTTATCAAAGATGCTATCTTTAGATAACAAGATTTGAAAGTCGCAAATTATGATAAAAGGTTAATTAATAGTTGAGTTTTGATAATGACTTTGAATATAACCAGCTCAGATAGTGTGACAAGGCAATTTTCTCGTGTTGCTTTAAAAAGATTATTTTTGACATATCCCAAATTTAAAGTAAATTAGTATAAGTTATTTGAAAAAGAAAAAATAGAAACGAAAAAAGTAGCATCGATAATATAATATGAAATAGAGAGTACTGCTTAACATACAAAGAAAATATTCCTTTCATTTAAAAAAGAATTACCTTCTTTCTATTTTAGTCTATTTCAAAAAAAATAATCTTTTTTTTGTAATATTTTAAATTCAATTTTTTACGTGACATATTTAATATCACAAGATTAAAAGATATTTTATTATATTTGACTTAAGATTAATCTACAACCACAAAATCATTTTTTTTTATTTTCTTGAATTTTGCATCTGATAAAACTATATTATCTTTTTTAAACAAAGGGATTAACAGGTTCAAATACGACCATCAAACATATTCTGAGTAAAAAGTAAGATTTGCGTATATTTTATTATATTTATACTTATGAGATTACACCAAATATGTTAAAGTGGTAAAAACCAAAAAAAAATTATGTATTCATGCCAATCCAACACATGATACAAAATTACAAATTGAGGGGTGAAAAAAGTGAATTAGAAGGAATATGTAGTTGTTAATAAATACATAAAGGTAAGTATATAGAGAGTAGAAAAGATTCCCTAAAGCACTCACCAGCTGTTGGCATTCCCAAAACCCAACCTTTTTACTCCTACTTTCCTCTTCATTTCTTCCTTCTTTCTCCTCCAAAAAAATCCCTAGAAAAATCTCCATCAAATTCCAAGCAAAAACCACCAATTTTCTTTGCTTCTAGGTGTAGCAATCACCATGGCAGCTGTGTTTGAGTCTTTGAAGTTATGGGTTTTTTTGGCAGTTGTACTTGCTGCAACTACGGCTGTGAAGGGGAATTCAGAAGGGGATGCTTTGTACGCCCTTCGCCGGAGCTTATCCGACCCGAATAACGTGCTCCAGAGCTGGGATCCGAATCTTGTCAACCCCTGTACCTGGTTTCATGTCACTTGCAATGGAGATAGTCAAGTTACTCGTGTGTAAGTCTTCAAAAAGTTTCCTTTTTTTTTGCCCCTTTGTGTTGAATACTGGGTTGGGTGTGATGATATTTATCGGATTTGTATGTTTATGTTTGTGTTATGTATGTTTTCACTCATGTAACCTAAAGCGGTGGATTTGATTGAATCTGCTATGTGAGGCTAGATTTTCTCCTTACATACAGTTAGGGATTTATATGGCAATAAAAAGAAAAATTGATGAGTAGAGGAAGGAAATAGCCCTAAATCGAGTAGAATTTAGATGAAGGATTCAAATAGCTAGTTGTTGTTGTTGTTGGTTTAGTTGATTTGAGGGTTTGAAGTTTGGTTTGTTTGTCCTTATTCGTTTGGGGCTCATTAAGAGAGTAGAAATTTAAGGTTTCACTTGACTTGCTAGCTGAAAAGTCTTTGTTTGGAGATAAGTAGCAAAGTGATTTCTGTTTCCAAGGTGGAGAGGGTGTATGTGTTACTTCTGGTTAACTTATTTGAAGTTCCTGTCATTGTGTGTATCGATGATCTATGTGCTAAAGATGGGCGTGTGATTCGTTAATGGTCTTTGTCATTTGTTATGTTTCTGATCTCACATTTGTGTCTGTAGTATTTTTATCTAACTTACTCGAAGTTCCCTGTCGTGGCATGTATTGATGATCTATCTGCTAAAGATTGAGACGTGTAATTCATTAATGATCTTTGTTGTCGTTATGTTTCTGATCTCATGTGGTTGCATCTTTTATAATCTTTTAGGAGACTTTGTCCGTTTTGAAGTGTTGCAAATTGTACTTTAAAATTAGTTGATGGTGACCCCAGGTGAAGAGGGTGTCTGTATTACCTTTGCTTAACTTACTTGAAGTATTTGTCGTGATGTGTATTGCTGATCTATGTGCGAAAGATGGAGATGTGTGATTCTTTAATGCTCTTTGTCCTTGCTATGTCTGATCTGATGGGGTTGACCTTTTGCAAATTTTTAGGAGGTTTTGTCTGTTTTAAAGTGTGGCAAAGAAATTAGTCGGTGGTGACGATGTTTGTGTATGACTTTACTTTTTCCCCCCTTTTTAATGAAATGTTGGTGCAAACATTGTCATTTGCTTATGTATTTCATTAAATCAAATTATCATTTCATTGACAAAGTTTTAAATGTTTATGATCGTCTGTAACTGTGTGTGTCTTATGTGATCTTGGAACACCTGATATTAATGGGTGGTCTTTAATATTGATTGATTGATAGTTGATGCATAACAGATGATTTGTGAAATAAGAATGAGACAGAAACTAATTTATTGAAATGCAAGAAGCCTTGCCATCAGTGTTACCAAAAGCAAAAAGGCACAACAAAGCTCTATGATCTGTGGGGGCTCTAAGCCCAAAACACAAATAAAGTGTGTGCATTAATGGAAAAAGGTGCAGAGGGAGCAGAAATAGAAATATATAAGTTTATTCCAAGACTACTAACTATAAGCATAAATGACAAATCTATGAACAAAGAAATCGAAAAAGAATTACGATAAAGTGAAATATCAGATGTTTAGTATCACCTCTTCAGAAGAGGCTCATTCGAAAGGAAAAGTATGCCTTAGAACCTTGATGACTACATTGTAGGCACATTAAGATAGGCAAAGTGCTCAACATGTTTTGAGGTTTGCTTCAAGGCTTAAGTGCACTTTAAGCACGCCGTCTACAACACTGTGTGCCATATCTTCATTATTGTGTTTTTTTCACATATTTTAAAAACATGAGGTACGCAGCCTGACATTCCACACGTACAAAGAATCATGTCAATTTTAAAACCGTAAGTTGTTATATAGTTGCATATATCCTGAGATGAACAGTAACTATAACCGACAAACTTGTTTTGCCTAAGAATAAATTCATGTCTCCACGTATGAACTTATTATCTACTAATTTATGAAATAAACCCCCAACCCCGCCAATGTATTCTCCCCAAAAGTGGTGCAACTCAAAAGAGGAATGCTGCTATAGTTTGTTCGCTTTTTCATCATAATAATTACAAGTCTTAAATGTCTCTGGGTGTTAAATGTTTCTCCAGGGACCTTGGCAACTCATATTTATCTGGTCATTTGGTACCTGAGCTTGGAAAGCTTGAACATCTACAGTATTTGTAAGTGATTATTTGTAATCTTAAATTGACTTTCCATTTCTAGTCAATGACTCCATTGGCTTTAAAAGAAGTCATATCCATGATGTAATTATTTGTTGCTTCAGGGAGCTTTACAAAAATAATATCGAGGGAACCATCCCTAAAGAGCTTGGTAACTTGAAGAGCCTTATTAGTCTGGATCTGTACAACAACAATATGTCGGGGACAATTCCTCCTTCACTGGGAAATCTGAAAAACCTTGTTTTCTTGTAAGTTCTCCTTTGTATATTTCCCGATTATGTTCCAGTCATGTGTACGTTTTACATATGAGGGGGAAGAAATAGAAAGCTAATATTTTGTTATTTGCGCTACTCACAGAGTTTCCTTTTCTGCTTTGACCTAAATATCCAGTATCATTTTGACCTTAAATAGTTAGTGATCTCCTTAATGAAATCTCCCTCCCCCTCCCTTATTGTATATACCTAAACACATCTGCTTGTAGCGAATGGCTTATAGCACATTCCTCGTTGATTGAAAGTTTATTATCTGATCTATCAGGCGTCTGAATGATAACAAGCTGACAGGAATAATCCCCAGAGAACTTACCGGCATTTCTAGCCTGAAAGTTATGTAAGTACATGTTCTTTGCTTGTACTACTATTGTCATTCTTCTGCGAAGTAGATTTTAAATTCTGCACTCTTTCTTCCAGGGATGTCTCGAATAACGATTTGTGTGGAACAATTCCCACTTCTGGTCCATTTGAGCATATTCCATTGAACAAGTAAGATTTCCTTGTATCCTACAAATATTGTTATCAGAGTTGCATCCAGGAGTATTGAGCAATGATGCAAATAGTAAACATGTCTTGTATGCTTTATTCTATCAACTTCACCTTTAAAACAGGCTATCGATCAAAAAAGGTATTCCTTGTAAAAAAGGATCTTCTTGATTTGTCTTTATTCAAGTTAAATTTGGGGTTCATAATAGGAACAAATTATCCCGGAAGCAATGATTTGCAAGTTTTGTTTTGAAAGAAGAAAACTTATTTGAACAGGATTTGAATTCCCACAACGACTTCTAAATTTTATTTTGAAATAAGACAAGTTATTTGGATATGTGACCTTTTATTTCAGACTACAGTTCGTTGATTTGTCTTGAGGAGGCCTTAAATAACACCTAATTAAAGAAAGTGATATATTAACCAAAACGAGATCTAGGATTTCTAGTTATTTCAATTTGAATTGTAGGTGGTATTAATTCAAGCTATACACGAGATACCTTTGACTTCATGTACTTACAAACCTGAAGGAAGTCCAACTGTATTTTCATTTTGTTTTTCTGGATATGCTAATCATATGTGCAATTTAAATCAACTGAGATGCGTCGTGGTTATTTTTTCACTTTTTAACTATCTTTTTGGCTCCATAATTCCTTTGTTTTGACTTGTAGTTAAATTAGATTTTGTTGTTATTTAGGAAAGGGTGTGTGTTTAAGTAAAAAAGGAAGTGGAAAGAATAAATAAAGCCAGACAAGCAGATAAATAGTATATGTTTCATAAAGCAATTGTTCTCTTGAGTAGAGTCAAAGAGACTACGTGTTCCTGGTGGTGCGCATTTGTCATATGGGGGTCTTGCCTACGTAGCTTTTGCACTATGACCAAGAAATCCGTCTAGGGCTATCTCTCAGGAACAACCACCTCTTTACGTTCTCCACTTAAATGCCAGGTTTAGCTTGTGAACCAAAGTCCCGGGGGCTTGCGCTATGTATAATCTTATACCATGTTATTCTTCTTGATGTCTTAACTCTGCAGTCATCTCCTACCGATTCATCCAAATGATACAGCGCCCTACTTGATTGTTTCTGATGAACTTCCTATGCTTCTAATTGCAGCTTTGAGCACAATCCTCGACTTGAAGGTCCGGAGTTGTTGGGACTCGCTGCTTACGACACCAACTGCTCTTAGAAAGTTGCTGTATAGCTTCAGAAGAAGCGCCACTTTTGTGGAAGTTTAACAAATTCCCCTCCCCTGAACGTTGTTTATTGTTGTACTTAACAGTGTGTCCAAAGTTGGTAACTCTTAAGGAAAAATATGGTGTATGTAGGTTATTACTAAGTTAATGAAGGTGTGTAATACAATCTCTATACTGCTTCCAACTGTTGGTGTATTTCATATTTCAATGTCCAGTGAAATGGTTCAGTGGGATTAAAAAGGCCTATTTTTAGTTCTGTTACTCTGTTATGAATATAAATGGAACAATAACAGAGATTTTGATTGATGGATTAGCAAATAGAATTTATGCAAATACTAAGTACTGACTTGTTCGGAAACAGTCACTCTATCTCTATGAAGTAGTGGTAAGGTCTGTGTACATTTTATCCTTCCCAAAACTCCACTTGTGAGATCTCGTATGTCGTTGTACTAAGTACCGACTTGTTCAATTGCTGCAGTTCATAGTCTTAGCTTGATCATCAAAGACATTACTGTACCAAAGCAGTACTGTCAACTAATTTGATAAGTATTTCATGTCATGAAGGGAAGCCGTTAAAGTTTTTTTTCCTTTTTGAAAGCCAAATTTGTGATAAAATTATCAAAATAATTTTTCATTAAGAGTTGAACAATGGTTTTCTCTTCTTGTCAAATATTTGAATAATGAAATGGATGGCAAGTGTTTGATTGAATTGATTAGATCATGTACTTCTTATATCGGGGTATGGATTAAATAATAAATATTCCACTTTAAGTTGTCCACGGGCACCAACTTAGTTAGTCATGAGATATCATTAGCTCTATCTTTTTTCATTTTTAAAGAGGTGCATATCTTGCACGGATCTTCTTCCATAATGAGAGGAAACAATGATAGCATTTTTATTTACTTAAAAGGGGTTGTTTGGTTGGGAAGAACTTGTCTCGGGATAAATTATCCCACCATGTATGAAATAACTTAAGGAAACAAGAGTAGAATAATTAATGCTTGCACTACCCTATTCATTTTATAGTTTGATTGAACACAAATTTTAAGCAGTTAAAGGCGATTGGTAACAAACAAGTCAATCACATTTGAGAAGTATCAAAATTTAAAAGAGTGAAGGTAAAGGTTCCAACTTTAAATAAGTCATTAAGTGTAACATGAAAGCTAAGATTAAATAGTTCTAATGAAAAGAAATGTCTCAATCTTTCTGGAACAAACTAAGAAAGATTATACATGGTATATTTTGTTTGTAACGCTGTGAACCACATATCCTCCAATGTAGTATATGCACTAAAGAATGCAATGATAATTAATTTTTATATGTAAAAGTCACTCCCAGAAACAACCTCTATGAGGTAGTGATAAAAACTGCATACATTTTACTCTCCCTAAATCCCACTTGTGGAATTCCATAGATATGTTTGTTTATGTGAAAGTCACTATATAACTTAGTCCGCAAACCAAACGAGCTCTTATAAGTGCATATCCAAACAAGAAAGCTTAAAAGAACTAAAGTACTGAAGAAAAAAGGAAAGGCCTTTTGCTTGCCATTACTTTCAGGATAACAGTCAAACATAAACTGCTTCATACAAAAAATTACAAAAAATCCATATACAAGTTTAATTAAACCCTTTCTTCCAACAATCACCAAAAATTGCTGAAAAGATGAAAAAAAATATGAGAAAATAATGCTTCAAGAAATCAAAACAAAACTCATTCTTGAAGGAGTCCACCATTTCACAAGCCACTCCAAACCATGCAATAATCCAAACCACTAATGCAATAAACACAAAATTGTAAACCAACTTAAATTCCTGTTGTCAATCTTCTTGAGCATCTTCATTCTTTGTCGGAGTCGCTTGAACTTGAATCAGAGCTTGAGCTTGAGCTTGATCAGAGTCGTCTTTCTTCCCTTTTACATCAGATGCAGATGGCATATCAACAGCATGATCTGTTTCTTCAGCAGTTAATGTTTTTGCTTCTTTTACTACAACTTCTTGATCACCTTTTCCAGTTTCACCTTCACCAAAATCAGGCACATCAGATCCTCTAACACTCGATTCCATATCATTGGACGAGCCTGCTTCACTTGGCTTCGCTTCTGCTGAATCGCCTTCAGAAGTGGAGTTCAGGGGTTTCTCCAGATTTCCTTCCAAGACTTGTTTCAAAGCCAAGTCTGTTTCGACACGACGTGAATCTGAAGAAGCTCCTATGTCTTTGGATTCCCCAGTATGCTCATGACCACCAACAGAATCATGATGGATGAGTGTCTCATCATCACTCTCAGAAAGTTTTTCATGATCCATATCAAAATACTCAGTTGGCCTTGTTTCAAGAATTGGTAACTGGATATTGCGTGTCATGCTTGACACTTCGAGCACTGCTGTGTTGTGAACACTCCCAGATACTTCAGTTGCTAGCTCAGCTTTAGGTTGCTCAACAACATTTGATTTAACCTTTTCTTTCTCAGATATTCGCCGAAATACCACGTCAATATCTTCAACTGTTTGTGTTTCCGGCACTGGCATTTCAGAATCTTCCAGCAATGAACTTGACACTTCAGCAGCAGCTGCAATGTTCCCAGATTCATCTGTTGCTAGCTCAGCATTAGATTGCTCACGAACATTCAATTTTTCAGCTATTTCCCTAAAATCTAAGTTCATATCTTCAGCTGTTTGTGTTTCCAGTACTGGCATTCCAGAATCTTCCTGCATTGAACGTGACACTTCAAACACTGCTGCATCGTCAGAATCCCCAGAATTTTCAGTTGCTAGCTCAGCATTAGGTTGCTCAAGAACATCTGATTTCTCTATTTCTTGCTCAGATATTTGCCTAAATGCTAGGTTAATATCTTCAGCCGTCCGTGCTTCCAGTACCGGCATCCCAGAATCCTCCTGTACTGAAATCGACACGTCAAACACCGCTGCATCATCAGAATCACTAGATTCCTCAGTTGCTCGTTCAGCATCTGGTTGCTCAAGAACATTTGATTTCTCAGCTATTTCTTGCTCAGATATCTGCCTGAATGCTAGGTTAATATCTTCAACTGTTTGTGCTTCCAGTACTGGCATTCCGGAATCTTTTTGTACTGAACTCAACACATCAAACATTGCTTCATCGTCAGAAACGCCAGATTCTTCAGTTGCTAGTTCAGCATCTGGTTGCTCAAGAACATTTGATTTCTCAGCTATTTCTTGCTCAGATATTTGACTGCATGCTAAGTTAATATCATCAACTGTCTGTGCTTCTGGTACTAGCATTCCGGAATCTTTCTCAGGTGAACTTGACACATCAAACACCGTTTCATCGTCAGAATCCCCAGATTCTTCAGTTACCAGCTTAGCATTAGGTAGCTCAAGCACATCCGAATGCAGTCTAAATGCTGACTCAATATCTTCAATTGTTTGTGATTCCACCACTGGCATGTCAGAATCTTCCTGCACTGAAGTTGATACCTCAAACATTGCAGCATCGTCAGAATCCCCAGATTCTTCACTTACAAGCTTAGCATTAGGCAGCTCAAGCACATTTGACTGCACTTGTTCTATCTCAGAATTAATTCCAAATGCTGACTCAATTTCTTCAATTGTGTGTGCTTCCACCTCTGGCTTTCCAGAATCGCTCCGTACTGATCTTGGCACTTCAAACACCACTGCATTGTTAGAACTCCCAGATTCTTCAGTTCCTAGTTTAGCATCAGGTAGCTCATACACATTCGAGTTCTCTATTTCTTTCTCAGAAGTACCTCTAAATGCTAACTCAATATCTTCAACAGTTTGGGCTTCCAGCACTGGCATTCCAGAATCTTCAGCATTATATAGCTCAAAAACATTAGATTTCCCCATTTCTCTCTCATAAACTTTCCAAAATGCTGACTCAATATCTTGAATTGTTTGTGCTTCTAGTACTGGCAAACCAGAATCAGTTTCTTCTTGAGGTACTTCAGTTTGAGTAGATTTTGCATTTGATACCTCAAAGACACAGTTGTGAGCTTCAGCTATAGGCATTTCCAGAACTATCTCTAGAGCATCCAAATTAAGTTTTGCTGTGGGATCTGAAGGCCCAATATCACTATCCTCGGGGAGCCCTCCTTCAATTGATCTAGCGTCAACAGCATTCTGAACTTTGCCTTCAGCAAATTCTGAAGCACATTCCTTTTCTTCATGCTTATCAATCTCTTTAGATGTGGATGCCTTCAAAATCTCAGGGTGCAACAGAAACTTCCTTTCATGAACTTCAGCACAGGCCACTTCAGTAACTCCTGTAGTGCCAGAATCAACAGTGTGCAATGCAGACAAACCCTCTCCAGTGGAATTGATTTGTTTGTCGAACTCATTCAGGCTTGACCCCAGCTCGTTGACGCTAAAGTCACCAACTGTATCTAATTCATAGAGAAATGCCTCATCAATGTCCTCAATACCGTCTGTTTCTTCAACTATATATTGCTCATCATGGTGAAAATCAGCTGCTTCTGGTGGCAATACATAGTTTTCCAAGACTTTGATCTGGTTATCATTTTCCTCGAGGATCATGTTCTGTAGACCTGATGACCCAGCATCTCTTGGGGCCTCAACAACCTCATGCAGATTGGAAATAGAGTTGGGAGTACTTGGGGAGCCGATAATAGGAACTCCATTATCGAGGTCGTGGTTTTCTGAAGCATTCAAGGTCTCAGTGGTGCTTGCTTCCTCAATTGACTCAACCAGGATAGCTGGTGCCTCCTGCTTATCAGAAAAAGATACTTAAGACTACCAGGATTGTTTCCCAACTAGAAGCATTGAATGTAAAAAAGAGCGAGAAGGAAAGAAATACATTAACCGGCCAATAACAACATGAGGATAACAAATTTTTTGATGCATGACTTCAATAAGATAAACAATAGTTGATCCAATCACAAAATGATATTCCAATGTTCTTTATCCACCCACCCCCCGAAAATGTAAGACTTGCAAAGTAACAGTTAAAGCAGTCACGTCTCTAATCATCTTAGCACAATGCAATCACCAGTCCGATTATTTTGGCATGATGAAGCATTACATGCAAGTGAACCAGCAGTATGTGCTCATCCAGATGATGTAGGATATTAATAGTATGTAACTATGTATAACTTGGCCAAATTACAAGTAACCAGCAGCAATTCACTCATCCAGATGATGCAGGACATCTCGTTGATGTCATACGACAGAACATTTATCTTGAATTAATACAACAACAACAACAACATCTAGATTATCTTGAATTAATCTAGATGGAAAATTGCATGATTTTCAATTCAAAGTTTTTTAGCTTTGTACATTTTTTCTTTACTCAAGGTTGAACCACATAGATTTGCTAGGTTTGTCACAATATGCCCAAAAACTTTTAGGCTTATGATTTATCCACCAACATGAAACATCTGTATCATGTAAAACATGTCAACATGGGTACCAGACTATTGTTCTAGTATTATAGGTATCTAGGCTGCAGTTTTCTAATGCTGTCAGTTTAACAACAACATACCCAGTGTAATCCCACGAGTGGGGTTTAGGGAGAGTTAGAGTGTAGGCGGACCTTATCCCCTACCTTGGGAGGTAGAGAGTCTTTTTCTGTAGACCCTCGGCTCAAGGAAAAACATTTCAAAGCAGGTCAGAAAGAAATAGCGGAAGTGAAGAAGACATAGCAAAGTAATATAGAAAGCATGACAAAACATCGCGCCTCCGGCGTGCTTCGGCATCTGCGCGCTCCGGACGCTGGCCTGTGGGCTCCCCATTCGACCCGTCTTGAAACACGGACCTCTGGAATTAGTTCGAGTACAGTAAAATTATGTGTCTTTGCTTTGTTATTTGGTAAATCAAGTAGGTAAAATTATGTGTCTTTGCCTTGTTATTTGATAAAAAGTTAACCAGCTTTCATTTTTCTACGGTTAACCCCCGTATATGAGTTAAGATATATGAAATGAGAAATAATGAAGAAAGAGAAGTTGCATAAATATGTGGAATAAGTGTTTACCTTTACTGCCTGGTCTTCTGATGGTTGTTCATCTATGGATTTGTTTGAGTAAGCCAATTCTTCTTCACACTGTGAAATGGACCTCTCTGTAGAAGCATATTGATATCCAACAGAGATCTGTGTTTCATCCGCTTCACTCAGAGCATCGGTGAACGAACTTTCAACAGCATTCGATGAGGGAAGATCATGGTGTTCAGACACTACAGTTTCTTCCTTCTCAGTCACATCCTCTACAGATTGACTCTCAAAATCAGGCATAACTGGTTGATCAAGTGGGACATCTGCGACCAGAGAACGCTCTTCATCACCCATCTGATGAATGTTTTGATTATCTGAGGACGTTGAAAGGGATTCAACGGTGTGGTCTACAACAAGTTGAGACACAATATGGGCACCTGCATCAAATCTTGAAGAAGAAACTTGCTGTTGTGCATGCCCAATAGTTCCTTCTTTATACAAAATATCTTCATCTGCTGATGATTTCGAGTCAATAGATGCCTGACCAACAACCAACTCACGCACCGGAAGGATATTTGCACCGCCAAAGACTTCATCATTTTGAGAAATCTCCAACTTTGCAACATCAAGCTCATTTTGGCATATCTCCTCCCTTGACAGAAATTCTGTGTCATCTGCTGGTGCCAAATTCTCTTCATTAGTAGGAACGGATTTCTCAATGTCCTGACTGTTTTCCTCGGATTCCCTCTCTACAGAAGAAATAGTTCTTTCAACCAATGTAGGAGGAAACCCTGTCTCGGATTCCACATGCTGATCTGAAGAAAAGGATGCTGAAAATGTGTTTTCCCTAAGAGCAACAGGACTCGAATCATAAATAGGCTGTTCGCGTGAAGTATGATCCGCTGAGGTGCTCGTGATGTGGTAATCTGGTCCATCAAATGAAGCTTGCCTAGAGATCTCATTTTGTTCAACATGGCCCATTATCTCCTCAAAACTTGATCTCATTTCTCCTTCTTTATCAACAAAGACCCTTTCACTCACTTCTGCCAATGACGAGGAGCTAGATTGCCTGCTATATCTTTGATAAGAAGTTTCTGACTTGGATTGAATTTCAGTTGGATTAAGTTCCAACACATTGATCTCTCTTCCTTCCTGGAGCAAAGTTTCTTCTGCTTCATCATGATTTTCCACAGTTCCCAGTTGCACCAAAAACTCTACTTCTTCGGAGGATCGGCTTCCACGCCTGACATGCTCAGGAGTATGCTCTGGCTCCTCTGAGATATGTTCATCCATGAGGTTTTTGCATTTCAGTTCTTCATGATCAAGACTTTTGTGTCTTAGCTGCCCTTCAATGAGGCTACTGTCTTCCAGATCTTCAACTGAACTTAGTGATTCTGTTTCAGGAACAGAACTCACCTTCGAATCACTAAGTTCGCTAGATTGCTTTTGAAATGGTGAGTAGCTTGTTCCTTCTGAAGCCATCCTCTCTGGAACAAAATAAGGCCTCAAATGCATGTCCTGCTTGTCTTGCCTGTTCGGCCCAAAGATTGAGGGTCTTACAATGAAACTTTCGTGCCTCCGGAAAAGCGGATCCTTTGCTTGAAATGTTATAAACTCTTGTTCGTCCTCCATAAGATCAGGTTTCTCTTCACTTGAGTCATAAGGAAGATCAAATGGATTTCGTCTTGGTACTAAAACAGATGGAGCAGACCCAGGGATAGGTGGCAGTCCAAGGTCATAGTTATCATTTTGAGCATCAAATGGATTGTTTCTTGCTGTAGAAATGGATGGGATGTTGAATGGAAGATCAGCACTTTCCAAGTCAATCAAATTCTTTTCAGTCATCATCAGCCTCATTTTCTTCAGTGCTCTTCTCCTTGCCATAAGGTTCTCCAACCGTTGATTCCTTTCGACCTCGGAGCTTCCCAAGTCAATTAGATTCTTCTGATCCTCCTCTGTCCATGTAATAGCTGACTCACTTTTATCTTCCTCGTCTCGCTTTCCTTCTTCATCTTCATTCTCGTCATCGGCAACTTCTAGCTCTTCTTGATTTTCATCACCATCATCAGATTCGTTATCACTCTCAGTGGTCTTACCAGAACTATCTGAAGCAGCATCAGAACCATCATGCAACAGACTAACATGCTGAGGAGTGTCTTCATCCAAAAGAGGATAGAGCTCATGAAGCATTGGAATAATGTCAGCCATTGAAGCATCTGGAGAAGAGCTCTCAGCTCGATCAGACTCAGAATCAAAAGACTCGTCATCCTCCTCCTCGTCTTCCTCCTGTTCTTCCTCTTCCTCCCTCTCCTTTTTCCAAGGGGAACCGGGAAGAGAATTAAGATTCACCCTTTTAGAATCAAATGAATCTGATCTATCAAAGTCAAAGTCAACGCTCTCATTATCAACCGTCGGAATGGAAGAGTATTGAGTACTCTCTATAAGTTCCCCATCATCATGTTTCTTCTCGTCACTCTTTTCACGGTTTCGCTCATACAACTCCCTTGCCGCTTCAAAATCTTCATCAACTGTCGAAGTCGAGTATTGACTCTCCAGAAGTTTCCCTTTATCATGTTTCTCTTCATTCTTCACATTGTTTTGCTCATACAACACCCTCATTTCTTCCTCACTGTCATCAACCGTTGGAATCGGAGAGTATCGACTCTCCACAAGTTCACCCTCACCATGTTTCTCTTCATAGTTCTTCTCATTAAACTCCCTTCCTCCTTCCTCAAAACCACCATTCCCAAATTGAAAATCTCGAGACGTTTCCTCGAGTAGGGGGGAAAGATCACTGATCTTATCAATCGACTGATCTACAAGGTCCCTCTCTGTATACCTCTCCACATAGTAACTATCTTCAGCACTCTCAATATGAGTAGTATCATACAACACACCAGTTCTCAAAGGCACTATCTCATGACTACTTGTTTTTTCCTCCCTTTCGGTTTCGGGTATATTTGGCTGACCAAAACTTAGTAAAGTTCCAAGCAAAACAGCAGTACAAACAACAACTGGGGATACAGCTAACAATAATGAAAACAGAAATGGGAAAAATCTGTACAAAAATGCTATGAAACACAACATACTCACAAGAAAAGGATGTTTCAACACTGGAACATAACATCTTTTCATTGAAAACATCAAAATTCTTTTCATTTCAACTCCAATCTCTAATAATCCAACACCCATCTTTTTTCTCACTATAACGAACTACTCAAAACTTCAAAGTAAATATCAAATTTACAGCAAAAAAACCTCAGTCCCTTGAATCAATTTACCAAGAGCAAGAACTTCAAAGTCCCAAGCTGCATCAAAAAATGAAAAATACACACAAAGACATCAGTTTCAACACAACAAAAGAGCCAAAGAGTAAAAAATGAAGAAAAAGAACCAACAGAACAAAAGAACCAAATAAAGAACAACAACAAAAACAACATAGCCCTCACAAGTGAGGTCCGAGAAAGACAAAATGTAAGCAGACCTTTATCACTACTCTTGATACAGATAGAGAGGAGGTTGTTTTTGGAAAACCTCATCTCAAAAATTAAGCAAAAACCAAATGAAGAGAAAACATAAAAACCCCAAGTAAGCTATTCTTGAATTGAAACAAAAGAAGAAGAAAAAATCAAGATTCATACCAGCTCTTTGACTACAGATCAAAATCAATTCTCCACAAACAAAAAAAACACAACTTTCTTCTTCTTCTTCGTTTCACCTCAGCTAAAAAGTCTACTAATATTTTGTTTATAGAGTCTTCAAATGTGTATAAGCTAAAAACTACGTCTGAAAGTATATAATATATATAGATTTTATTATTATTAGATCAAAAAATTTATTTTAAAAATTCATAAATTAAAATAAATTAAATAAAATTTAAAAACAAAAATAAT
>JAOTQJ010000002.1:19345918-19371792 GCA_025642045.1 Solanum sejunctum
AAAAACAAAAATAATAAAAAATTATAAAAAATATATAATAATATATAATTATAATAAAATTAATATATATATGATAGATAATACCATCCAAAACAAACATAAAGGGGGAAAAGAAAAAGTTTGCACCTTTCTCTTTCAGTCCTCTTTTCCTTTTTGAAAGTTCTCTTCTTGACATCCCAACAAATGGGACCTTCATTAATTGAATAAAAATTGAATCTTTTAATAGAATAGACTTTTTCTAAGTAAAGATATCAAGAATTTACATGCCCAATTTTAATTAACTGAAGGATTATATTCCATTTGGACATTGAAAGTGAAGAGACAGACATGCCACTGAGTTAATAATAATATAATATTTAGACAGCTAAGTGGAGGTGGATTTACACTGCAAAAGGAATGATGAAGAAGCTGTTTTTGCAGATTCTTGAAATTGTTAAATGTTTAACTTTTGAAGTGGGGAGGGATGAGGATAATCATTGCTATTTGTTGCTTTTTTGATTAAGTTAATGTTGATTGATGGGCTGTCAACAGGATAGGAACACAAACTTTCACAGTTTTTAAGGGCATCTTGTCTTTAGAACTATAATCATGTAGTTTCCATAAAATTATTTTTATGTGATTTATAGATTTTAATTTTGGAGTCGTGAAGATAGTTATTAATTAATATTTATTTTTTTATTTTATATGATATTTTTTTTAGGTGTCTCAAAAAAGATTTTATTTTAATTAAAAATAATTTAATCTTAAAATTTTTCTTATAGCCTTAATAAAATAATTCGC
Organism: Solanum sejunctum; assembly: GCA_025642045.1. Classification (NCBI taxonomy): domain Eukaryota; kingdom Viridiplantae; phylum Streptophyta; class Magnoliopsida; order Solanales; family Solanaceae; genus Solanum; species Solanum sejunctum. Next base: position 19,346,699 of record JAOTQJ010000002.1, read on the forward strand.
AATCATACATATATCTTAAAATAATTTTAGAATACAAGTTCCTAAAATCTTATTTTTTTAAAAAAAATATCATGTGGAGTTAGAGAGTATCACTTAAAATGAGATGGAGGAAATAATATTTATATTAAAACAGATAGTCTATGTCAAATTTTTTCAAGATGTAGTCATTTCTAACTCTATTATTAACATGAGATATTTTATACATTTGATTACCCTTTTTTGATTCTAAGATAAAACATAGGAATATTTTATGGATAATACATAAATGTGTTATTTTTATTTGGGCTGATTTTACTTTAACGCCTTTTATATTTGAATTTGTATAAGTAGGTATTTAAATTTTTGTAGAATTGAATAAATAAAAACACATGTTTATTTGTTCAATTTCATGCAAATTTAAGTGTTTGCTCATGCACCTATAAATTTGAAGGGCATGAATGTCAATTCAAGTCAAGTTAAATAACATATTTATATATTAAATATATTACTATTTTACTTTATTATCTTTTTGAGATAATAAATTTAATATTTTGAGAAATAATATAATTAATAACAAAGATAAATTAAGAGGAAAAATTATCTCTTGATATTTTAAACTAAATAATATTCTTTTCGTTCAATTTTACTTGACCCCTATACTCTTTTGGGATATCCAACAATATTTGTTTACTTTATGAAATCAAGAGATAATTTTACACTTAGTTTCTAATTTATCTTTATCATTAATTATATTCATTTTCCTATTACATTTTTCAAGATATTATATTTCTTATATTCAAAGGGTAATTTGATAAAATTATCTCATCATTTATTATTTCTTAATTTTTATGTCAAATTAATAGGAGCCAAATAAAATTAGACGAAACGAATAAAAATAAAAAAATATTTTTAAGCATAGTAGATAAATAAAATGGACAGAAAGAGTTATTACTCTGATATATATTTTGTACTAAAACAATAAAATTAATTATCTTATTTAATGGCATGAGGTATCTCAATCTACGAGATATCATTCTTTATTCCATCTCAATAACCAAATTACAAAACTACCCCTACAAGGCTTATAAATAGTTATCACTCACACTAGAATATTTTAATTATCTAATTATATTTATTTAATATTTTATTGGATAAATTAAAGTAAAAATGTATGGTAATTAACCATAATTAAATGAAAACATTAGATGTTTGTTTCTTTCCTTTTATTATAGGTTCATATTATTTGTGTATTATATGTTAGTTTTTATCTTATTAATTGCTCTTTCTGTGCTTTTTTCTTCCTTTCTGTCATATCTAGTTATTTTTGCTTACGAGTTTTGAGACGAGGGTTCCCAAAAAAACTCAACTGATTCAAGTTAGCCCAACCAAAGGACTGATCCAACTACAAATGAATGCTATAGTTAGCTCAGCACCAATCAAGAATCCCCAAGGAATTTCAAGAACAGTCTCTCTACTTTTATGGTAGTGGTAAGATTTACGTATATTTTATTCTTTTCAGATCTCATTTGTGAAAATTTACTGAGTATGTTATTGTATTTTATTGGATAAATTAAAGTAAAAATGTATGGTAATTAACCATAATTAAATGAAAACATTAGGTTTAATGTGGAAATTGCAAAGAGTTCGTGGGTACGCATCTTTTTAATTTATTGAATAATTGGTAGTTGTGATTTGAGAGTTGCAATCCTCAACTTTACTTGATAGGCGGCAATATTATCTAATAATATTATAAAAAAAAAATTATGTTAAAAGTTTTAGGGACAATTATAATGTATGACCATTCGATCAAAATAATTATATAAAAAAATTATTCGTTGTATAGGTATGCATAGTTAATATATATTTTATGTATAGTCAAGTTATGTTCAGGTTTTTTAATGTATCGTAATGACAAAAAATTAGTTTACTACAATTGTAAAATCATTTTGATAGGAGTAATATTGAGTGATCTTACTCTTATAATTTTATAATAATAGGTAAATTTTAATTACTTTTGTGGTTTAATATGATACAACAATAATAGTATATTCAGTCGAATCTCACAAGTGGGATCTAAGAAAAATAAATGTACGCAAATCTTATCACTAACTCGTAGTTTAATATGATAAATGATAATTTTATGACTTTACTTTTATCCAATAAATTCAACAAACAAAAGAATTTTATAATTTTATTGTCACAATAAATAAAATTTAATGGTTATATGTGAGATACGAGCCTAAATTAACACGATATAATGATATATAAGTGCGTGTTTAAATTAATTTATTTTAGGTATTTTTAAATTAAAATGACTTTTAAGCAGTTTTGAGATATTGAGACAAAGTTTAAAAAGTCTCTGTAAGCATTTATTGTTAAAATAAAATAACAAAAAAAAGTCAAAAATCATAAATGAGAATCCAAATAGAGTCTAAGCTATTCTTTCTTAAATTTGTTCCTTTGGCTTTATTTTTTATTCTATTTGAAAAATATGTCTTTTTTTTATAAAACTCTGTAATTTAAACTTTACATATAATATGTTTAACACTATAAGATCAAAATAAATTTTATATTTTTGATATCATATTTTTAGTGTAAGATCAAAAGAGTAAAAAAAATACTTTTTTATATTTCATGTCAAGGTAAAGTATTATGACTTAAACTAAAGATATAGAATGCACTAAAATATCCTTTCATCTCATGGTATTCGACGTGACATATAGAAAGTTGAGACATAAAAAAAAAAATTGAAACAAACGAAAAAGAAAATTAAGTAAAACAAACTAAAACAAACAAAACAGAAATATTTCATGCCTTAGAGAGTGTGTTTGGTAGGAAGGAAAATGTTATTTACGAAAAATAATTTTAGTCTTGAAATGTCACTTATGTATTCCCCCAATTCTATTTATATGTAATCCTTAATATAAACAGATAACCCTTAATATATGTCATTTTATAAAATTTAACACATAAATTACTCCATTCTTCCTATTATACCCTTCAATCTTGATAGTTAATAAAAACTTTAAAAGTAACTTAATATTAGAATTTGAAGCTTAAAGGTTTATTTTTATCAATTTCGGATGGAACCAAAGATTTACTATTTTTTGGCTTTGGGGTATGATAGAATAAAGCAAAATGACTCTTTAAACTGTCTGTGATTTTTTTAATTGTGAAGTAGCAGTTAGTCAATGCAACTTTCGACGCTTATCATGGGCACATTCGAAAACAGTCGCATTATGTTTTTAAACATAGAGGTCAAACTGTGTACATCTGACTTTTCCTTATCCCGCAATGGGCAGGAGCCTTTGAGGCATTGGAGTAATGTTATTGTTGTTGTTGTTGAGTCTTAAAGGTTTAAAATAGTCATCCAAATGCATTTTAATTTTTGAAATCTAGCATATTTGCCAGAAAAACAAAGAAAGTAGTAATATTTAGTATATTATTAATTAAAAACATGACTTAAAAAATTAAATAAAAACAAAATAACAAAATTACTTATTTTCTTAATGCAAGTGAAACTAAAAAAAGTAACATATAAATGAAAACTGAATTAGTAACTTATTTTTTCGATAAAAAAATCATTTTTCTCATTTAAAAAAATATTTTCCACATATTTTGATTAACCCAAAAAAAGAAAATTCTAAAAATATTTCCCTCCATACCAAACACACACTATCTTTTAAAAACTAAAGATCAAAAAACGTAATTTTGGAAAGTAATAGGAGTACTATATAAAATTTGGAAATTGCCAAATTTTATTGGCACGGGGATAATAATTAAACTGCCATTTCCCGCGAGAAAGATTTTCAGAAATTCACTCCTTATATTCAACTAGGGTTTCTACGTCTGAGATTTGTAGAGATTTTCGAATTTTCATTTCATCGGAGAAGCTCATCAGCTTCGAAACCTAACTGGTAAGTCGCTCTTTTTTCGATTTCGTTTTTGGTGATTTCAGCATATGAGTTTTGCTCTATGAACTATCACAAGTTATTGATATTCGCTTTCTAAGCTTCAGTTTCCGTACTCTGATTTAGTGTTTTGCAATCTGCATATGTGAGTTGAGTTTTGCTCAATGGACTATCAGAAGTTGTTTGATTATTCGCTTTATAAGCTTTCAATTTTCGTACTCCGATTTAATGTTTGAAATCTGCATATGCACATGTGAGTTGAGTTTTACTCAATGAACTATCAGAAGTTGTTGATTGTTCGCTTTATAAGCTTCAGTTTCCGTACTCCGATTTACTGTTTGAAATCTGCATATGTAAATTGAGTTTTGCTCAATGAACGATCGAAGTTGTTGATTATTCTCTTTACAAGCTTTCAGTTTTCGTACTCTGATTTAATGTTTGAGATCTGCACATGTGAGTTGAGTTTTTCTCAATGAACTATCGGAAGTTGTTGATATCGCTTTATAAGCTTCATTTTCTTACTCTGATTGATTGTTTGAGAGCTACATATGTGAGTTGAGTTTTGCAGTAGTATTTTGAATATTGTTGGGATATTTCCTTTTTATGCCTTTCTATTTTGCTGCTTTTGAGGATGTTAGGATGATCGACTGTGAGAAGAGGTGTTTTATAGCTTGATTGGTGTTGTGGCTAGTGGAAAAAATGCAAATGAAAATTGTTCACTTTAGATCTTCATTGCTTACCAAAAGATGAGAAGGATCAATGAAGTATTGTTAATGTTGTTAAAAAGTTGTAATTGAACTGGGAAATTGTTTTATTCATATCCTCTAGTGTCACTTTATCTGAAGTCGCGGAATGCCCTGTTGTAAGGGGGAACAAGTCTTTGGGGTTGCTTTGTGGTTGGGTGGGTGGTCAGGTCTATATGTTTTCCATACAGACTTGGGAACCTTGAAACATGAGAAGATGGTAGTGGTAGCACAGTGATCACGCTCTTGGAGAAAAGTAGCGTCCAACATGGATAATAAAGGAAATGTGAAAGTTCATGAGCAGGAAATGTGGAAGTTCATGAGCTTGTTTCAGCAAAGGAGGAGGAAATGACTTAGAAAGTAAACTTTGTATGGTTGTCTTTGCGATTAGCATCATGGGAACATTTTATTTTGCTTGCCATAATTAGATTCTACATAGAACTTCAGTCTCTTTTGCTGTCCATCCAATTTAGGTAATTAGATGCAGAAAATATCCTAGATATGTTAGAATCTTGCTAGGATTAGGAGTTCTTATTTTATTGATATATTTTGACCTACTGTAAAGGGGTTTAGCACTACCTAAGTGCTGAATGTTAATACAAATGTTACTTAAAAAAAGGGAATTAGATTAGCATACAAACCACTAAAATAACTTAATGGAGCTAATAATTATTTATTCACAAGTCTTCAGTCAACTTAAATATCACCAGCAAATGTAGCTGGGCTTAGCCTTGGTAGGTTTCCAGCATATAAGAACTTAACTTTGAGGTTCTGTGAGAGTTACATTTCGTTCACAGAAACTCAGTAGCTTTTAGGATTTTCTTTACTTGCAGAGGATTAACTAGATAATTTCAAGTTTTCTTGACTTCGAGTGCAGTAGTTCACATGGCACAAACTGTTGAAAGGGCACCTTGTGTGCTTGGTCTCTGAGTTTATTCCTTGAAGTGCTTGCTTGTGTGGGGAAAAAACAAGCTGAATTGTAAACTAAGATAAAGCATTTATGCATTCACACCCCTAACAGCCCCCGTGTTTGAAGAATAAAATTCAGAGGTGTTTCTAAGTTTTTGTCAATATTATATTTGTTGATGTTCAGGAACCTTTTCTGAAATAAGCAAAATGAAACATGAGTTTCATGACCTAAACCTTGTAAAAAGAGATCTCCAGAAAGGAAAAGAAGGTACATAAAGTTACAGTTCCTGTTCTCCTCCTCCTCCTCCTTCCTATTCATATAGTTGTTTATTTGTTTCGATCTTCCTTCCTTTTGTTCCCTCTCCTTCTTGGTGTCCCCATCTTTGTATACAGCTTTCTTTTTCTTCTGTCCCTTCTTAAATTTCCCCATCTTCTCTCCTAATTCCGGTTTCTTTCACTTATGTCCATATCTTCGTCTTGATTCATTATCTTCACTATTCTGCTCTGTTCTTATTGAATTTAGTACTTTTATTTTTTGGGTAAAATATGTTTATGCAAAAGTATGGAATTACAAGACTTCAACTATTTTCTTTATCCTGAGTTATTGCTATATATTTCTGTGCTTTCATGAACCCACAAAAGTCATTTCACTGTTGCACAGCAATTGATAGTTAGACTGGATAGTCCAATCAGATGCAATTGTTGTTTCAAAGCTGAATGAAGATGCTACTGAATAATTACGGATAAGATGATAGAAAAACAGTGTTCAACTCTTTTCTCAATTTTCCTATTTTTGTTTAGAGGTATGGATACATCAAATCCTGCTGTCTTTGTCAATGCTGAGCTACTCCGCTTGCATATGGGAAGGAGGGTTCGAGCTGTGATTCAGGTTATGCGTTCTGATGGTGGCAGCACAGTGTACGGGAGATCTACAGATGACCAACAGATAATTGTGAAAGGCAATCCACCTGGTCCTCTTACAACATTTGTTGAGGTCATAGGTATTGCTGACAGTAACCAATCTATCCGTGCTGAAATATGGTCCAACTTTGGGGACACACTAGGTATCACTTCAAATCACTCCATTAATATTTTCAGTATGTTTGATTACTGCAGCTTTAGGTGTTGGAATTCTCCTGATTGCTGTCTTTGTTGATCCTGCACTTTTGCTTTAAAGTCGTGAACCATAAGTGCTATCGAGCTATTTTCCCTGCATAAGTATGCTGGAAGAAAAACAACTTGATGCTATTTGCTTCTGGATTTTCTTTACTAGCTAAAATTACCAATTAAAAAAATGATTTTGTTTCTTAGCTAAAGTATGTCCAAAGTTTCTAAAAGTTATTAGGAGTACTGGAATTATAGGCAGTTATCCTTGTATAGATGTGCTATTGGACTGTGCAGTGTGGTATAAACAGATCACTTGTATATTTTGGTTATTAGTCGTTACTTATTAGTATATACCATGAGTTTGATCATCTTTTAAGCATTACAAGAGTGCAAGTGGGTACCTAAGCTCCTCATTTCCCCCTGGGAGATCAACTAAATAAAGCTTTTAGGATTTAACTTTGTCCTTTCCTTTTTGTTGAAGATGGAAATCGAGTAGTTTTATTTGATTAAGTGGGAAGTGCAAAGGAGGTGAATTTTGATACAATCCATACCCATCTTCATTGATTCATATTGCTTAACTTTGTTTGCGTGCTATAACTCAAATTTCAAAGGAATGAATTCTGACATGCCTCTTTTTCTGTTGCAGATACATATAGCTATAACCGTGTTTGCATGCTGGCAAATGGCGATTACAAACACTTGTTCATATGAGGATTCAAAAGCGCCATGATTTAGTTGATCCTAATAAGTGATCCAACTCTTTCACTACCTCCATCCTTTATATACATGATGCCTGTGAATATCTTGTTTGGAAGTTTGTTTAGTTTGGGATGCATGTTATGTTATGGTATATGTTTCACAAAGTGAACCTGCTGAAATCCAGAACTTCTACTACTATACATTTTTGCTGTTTGCTAGCCAATGTTAAGCTTTTGCTGATTTGCGACTCCATACTTGATAGTTGAGTGTTGACTATCAACTGTTGCAAACCTAGCCACAAAAATAATCAAGTGGCATGTGTAATTTGTCAGAGAAACGCCAAGATTATTAGAATAAATCAAGTAGCTTGTGGAATTAATAAGTTCTAAAAATAATTTCAATAAACATTTTTTTTTAAACCTCATAAGGTTAAAAACATGTTTTGAAAATAACTTTTTTATTTTTATAAGGTAGTGATAAAATCTGCGTATATTTTATCCTCTTTGATTGTAGAATTCTATTGGGTATGTTCTAAGATTAAAAACATGCAAATTAGGTAAAGTGACCTCGATTTGTTTTTTTTTTTTGGTAAACTACCTCTAATTGTTATTAATGGCTTCATTTCCTTCTTTCCTTTTCTCTTTGTTGCTTTTACTCCTTATTTTTTTTAAGATCAATTAAAATTACAAAGCTTGCTTGATTTAAAAATTTGATGTATTGCAAATATAAATTGTTTTGAGTGATTTTTTTAAAATATTAAGAGGATTTCATATTCAAAATTTAGGGCTATTTAGAGGTAATTTGAGTTGATGAAGATATTATCTATTTTTTGTATAGTAAAACTATTCAACTTTTTGAATGTAACTCGATTTTATATTTTATATCATTATATATTTTCTATGTCTTTTTATTATTTTTTAGATAAATAAAAATATAATTATATTTATTATAAATTAATTAATTTATTGTATATATTTTTTAAAATCACATGTTTTGATTTTTTTAATTAAAAAAGAACAATCTTCAAATCAACTGTTTTTAACGATTACAGCAATTAAAGAAGCTCTTGCGGCCATGGAAGCTCCACGATTATGTCACGTAGTTCTCTCTTTTTTTGCCATGAATAAACATTCATAGCTCTGAAACCGCCATCTCTATATCCTCCAAAATTGACCTAATTCCTCTCGGAGACCAAAATCCATCCTCAAAGAGAGTAGCTAAAAACAGCAAACAATGGATCATTACAAAGTATTAGGGTTAACACGAACCGCAAGCAAGGAAGAAATAAAGCAAGCGTTTCGGAAATTGGCGATGGAATTTCATCCGGACAAGCACGCACGTTCTTCGCATCAGTTGAAGGAAAATGCTACTCTCAAATTCAAGCAAGTTTCCGAAGCTTACGAAACTCTGATCGACGATCGCAAGCGCGCTGATTACAACATCCGGTACAATAGTTACCGGAATTCTGCAAATAATTATGGTGGTAATAGTGACTATTATAACCGCAATTATCAGAACGGGTATAGGAGCAGCTACCGGTATGGGTATGGATATGGATATAGTCGGCCTGCTGATGCCGGCGGTTCTGCTAGCATTGTTACCAAATTCGAGATGGTTCTGCGGTTCATGGCGACTCGGGCGTTTCTCCTTAATGCTGCACTTGCCGGGTAATTTTCCCTTACTCCTTATTTGTTTTCGTGTTCTCTACATCCCTTTTTATACAGGTATTGATTGATACATAGTTCCAAGTTTATTAGTACTAGTAGCATCACCACAACAATAGTTGTGTCTATACGAATTCTCAATATCCATTTTGCTCCGTTCAGACTTGTTTCATTCCAGTACTCAGTGATGATGTAAATTTCAACTCTAGAGGAAGTCATATAAATGATAGGGAAGCATATCAAATCTATGTTAAAAAATAACAACATATCTGTGTAATCTCAAATTTTATCCGTATCTTTGTGAGGTAGAAAGACTATTTCTGATAGGCTTTCTCTTCAAAAGAATATCTGCAAAAATAAAGTACAATTAAAAAATCACATAAAATGTCTTAAGGTTGAATAGTTTAATGAAAGTATTTAAATTGGGAAAGAGGCAGTGTTGAATTCCCTATAGTTGTTGAGGAGATATGTATTGTGTAAAGCTGTGATCTTTAAGGGTGATTCGCTTCATTAGATCTAGTGGTTGAGTCATGTGAAAGTGTGATCTTAAAAGTTAAAACTGTAACCTCTGGCTTGGAACAGGTGAGCAGATAGGCTTGACGAAGTCTGGAGAAAATACGTGATCACTGTGGCTACCAAGCAGTGGAGGTGCTGAATCTTAGCTGTATTAGGTTTCAATAGTCACGAAACATGAGTCTGTGTTAGACTTACATGCTGGTATTCTTCCTACTAGCATGCGCTAGATGTGTCAATGTGCAGCAGTTGGTGTTGTGTAATTGTAAATATATTTCTACTACCTAACCTTCCTTGTGAAAACAAACTGTATTAGTCTTCTATTTTTTTGGTGTAAACAAGATCTGGTGGGGGAGGTGACAGAAGTAGTTGAGCTCCTAGGAAACTTGTAATCTGATTACCCTCGTGGGGGTGTGCCCATCACACTCTGGGATGTCAGTTTCCAATTCATCATCTTTTGGATATTGTAGTTGGGTTATTGGTACCTGATGTTATGTACACTATATCAGCTTCAGTTCATTTCCCTGTAATTCAAGTTTTATTCTTCTCTATTTGTTTTCTATTGGATATGTAGGTTTGGAATAGAATTACGATTAAGAGATCAGAATCTTTGCGTACTTCTACTTTCACATTTGTTGCCTTCCCAAGTCCCAAGTTTCATGAATTAGTCTTGTTGCAATTTTTGAATGTGGATACTTGATGACTCGGATGTTTCAGTTCAATCACACTGCATTTGTAATGGGGAAACTGTGGCATATTGGCATTCCCCTGAATAGTTTTACTGTATGCTGTGGTTATAGCTCTTTAGCTGGAACATTAAGGGAGACAAGCAAACATGGGTAGACACCTAATCATTGGGTGAATGTTGAACACAATTGGTAATTTCTGAGATAATTCTGGGGCCTGAGGGTCTGCTTTTGCTCTGGGAAATTCCACATAAGCTTTACTACGCTGTATTTTTTGCGATGTAAACTATTGTGTTCAAAATTTAGAATTGAGGTATCTAGGGCTTGAAGAGTTCAAAGATCACCCATATTCACAGACCTAGTAGTTTCTCATCCTTTGGGTTTAGGTGACTTCTATGTATTTCTAGTTCCTAAACTTCTCCATGTGAAACAACTTGATTATTTAAGACATCATTTTGTTCTTTTATTTTACTTCAATGTTTATGTTAAGGATAAGTTACCTCAATGTTTACCCAGTAAGAATATTCTCTGGACATTGCTGATATGTATTTCTCTGCAGTGTATTGTTAGGTGCAACATATGTAGTTGATGCAGGTGGGGAGGCACTATGGAAAATGCAAAATTCTGGAGTATGACTTCTGTTCCTTTTCTCCATCACTATATATGCACTTCTCATGAAACTGCATAGAGATTAACTATAACGAGTAAAAGGAGTGTAGTCCATTTTCCTTGTTTTAATTGATAGGATTACATATGATTCTCTAATTTCACAGTGCTACTGGATTTCGAATTCCCCTTGCTCAAGAACTCTTATCTTCTCCTAGATCCTTATGTGACCATCATCCTATAGTTCATACAGCACTCATCAAGCTGGGAGCTGAGTTAATGTGGACAACCAATCTAGGACAGTCAGTTGAGTTGTGAATGTCTCTTTTCAATCCCTTTACATCTAAGAAATGGAACAAACCTGTTCTCTGAGAGATTCTGGTCATATTTTGTTGGATTAATTGAATCTTTTTTGGCTTATCTTCCACTAGGTATGTTGTTGTATATTGCTTTCGTGCAAATTTGTATCAACTTGGATATCATTGTTTTCCCTCCTACGAGTATTTGTTATATTTATTAAGTAGTAAAGTCAGGAAAGTTTTCCCTAACAATCTTCTTTGTGATCTTTGTAGAAATCATTTGAAGAGGCAATGAAATCTGTAGAAAAAGCTAAATCATTTGATGACAAACGATGAAAGAGGTTCTGCTGCATAGTTATTCGTTTTTGTCGACGGGTTCTTCGAAATTGCCCATTGAGAGACCCTGCATCATCGTGCCTTTGTGAAACGGATATAAGCTATTGCAATTTTGCAAATGGCTGTCAAAATTGCTCCTTTTTTTATAGAGATATTTGTAAGAGGTTTGAGCAGCTATGCATCCATTGTATATATACGAAAGGAATTATATTGCGTGCCATTGCTGTTCTTGTATCATGTAATATTATAATTATAACCAAATAAAATTGTGTAAAGATGTAGCCTGTAGGTAGTCAAATAAATACAACTCAATTTGCCTGAAGTATATAGAACTGGATTTCCAGTAGAAAATGCCAAAGCTTCAAAGAATATTTTCAGGGTTGTTTTGTGTGAAGCATGAAGTATAATAATTCAGGATAAAATGTAGCATTATTTTATCCTATGTTTGGTTGGAGGTGTTATGTGATCCTTGAATTATTTATACCATTATTTTTGCTTTAGTGATGAGATAAATTATATATATATGGTGGAAGAATAACATGTTACCAACCAAATGACCCGTGTACACAGGAGTTTAACTCTATCCACTATGCCTAGGAAACAGATAAAGTTGAAAGAAACACAAGTGAATGCAGTAATCTTTAGCACCTCAAAACTCGAATATCTCAAAGTGGCAACATACCTATAACCTTGCTCTACTGTTTGTTTCATATCCTCTTGATTTCTATTCCTTGACCAGGGAAAAGCAGCTAAAGAATGTGCCTCTACTAGGATATGATCCCAACCAAATGAGATCAAGTCAAGGTCCACACCACCACCACCACCATACCCAATGGAATCTCACAACTGGGGTCTGGGGAGGGTAAAATGTGCACAAATCTTACCACTACCTCATAGATAAAGAGGTGGTTTCCGGACTTCAATAACTCACAACTTGCAATAAGCAGATGCAGCAACTTCAATTAAGAGAGACAACAAAGTTCAGACACAAAATCACTAGTGCTGCTTAGGGACCTGCAGCATGAGATGCTGACCTGAAACACTTCTCCTGCATCTTTAATATCAAGGTGAACTTCACCTGCAATGGTCTATCGTGTTATCCTGTTTCAAGTAAAACTGCAACTAAGGCAAGCCACTTTTTTCCATCTATATCACGTAAGTACAGAATAGACACCCAATGAAAACAAATTAGAAAGCACTTTATCTAACAATCATCAAGATCATTTTACTATGGAAAAGTAATGAAGAAAATTATGCACAGATTCTTCATATGTAAGGATGGATTAGCTTTAGACTTTGATGTGAAGTCATAGTTATCGGTAGAGCTTCTAGCAAGTCTGCTGATGGAACAAACTTTTAATGTCATGCTAGACAAAAAGGAAAAAGAAAGGTAACTAATAGCAAGTTCAAACTAATCGTATGTTATGGAGATATGAAATCTTGCCAGCATTCCTCTTGCGAGCTAGAACCTTGCTAATTAATATACCAGTGGTTCAGTGTACGAGGAGTACTAAATAATTCTTGCTTCAAAGATGGTAATTTTATTCCTCTAAGCAGGGAATCTATTCAAATCTTTTTATGGTAAGTTCGCGTATAGAAATCTTTCTATCTAGAACTGAGTCAAAATAGAAATCGTACATCCAAAACATTGGGACGTGCTTCAAGGCCAAAAAGGAGGTGGAAATAATGACAGTTGATACAAAGGTGATACCTATATTGGCAATTGAACATTTAATCTGCCCTATATGCAACTGCATTCCTCAAACAATATGCTTCCGACTTCACAACAACCATTCACAATGCTTTCAACGGGCACAACAACAACAACATACAAGTAAGGTCTAGGGACTGGGGAGGGTGATAAAGTAAAAACAATCCAGTACTTGCTCTAGGTTAAAGCAGAATGTTAGCGACTAAGCCAGACATTTTCACAGTAAGAACAATTGAGTCAGACATACTCTTTTTGCGGGTTGGTTTACTTAGCCGCTGTGCTCATTCCTCTTTAATATCTCGCACAGAAAGCCTATGACCTGATTCTATCTCGAGGACACTTTTCTTCTCAAATGATTCCTTGCAAATAATTGGTGCTACTAACTTATAAAGGAAATGTTTTCTGAAAGCAACAGTTCAAATTAGTGCTAGGTCTTTGAGATTAAGATGGATCTCGAAAGATCTTTACAATGGCAGTCTTTGAGTCAGCAAGTGATAGAAAGAAGCATTGATACCTCTCAAAAGTACTGGATGAAACTAGGGGATGAATTTTCCAATCCAGTATAGAAAGTACGCAGAATCTTAAGAGACCATGCATATAGTTAAAACTACCAGTAGATGAAAATATATACTGAACATTGTTATTCTGAGTCGTTGAATCAAGACACAGCGCACCTGCTCTTTAGTTGTATGTAGCAGTTGATTCCCTTACTATTCGGATGTATGCTAAAATCAAAGAAAACTAACATTAAGTAGAATATTAAGCATTCAAGATGTTTGGGTCAAATACAAAATTTTAGTAAGTTGCTTTACGGTAGAAGTGCAACGTAAGCAATAGAACTACTTACACCAATAGTTGATACACAGCTAAGTACTTAAATTTATCGAATCATTTAGTATACGACACGTCAAGTGCATGGAATACATCTTTTAGCCCACAGACAAAATGGAATGAGTTATAACATTCTTAACAATATTAGGCGAGACAAAAGCAGTTAGAGAATCAATAGAAGGACAAACCTCAATAGACTTGCAATATACAGATAGATCAGAACAAAATATAGCTGAGTTGTCCCTTCCTGTTTGGAACCTTGGAACAAAGGCGTATCAAAAGCAATTAGTTTTCTTCTAAATCAAAATGTATGTCTTGGAACTGAATATATCCTGTACTATCTAATTTCCTCCTCCACATGTCAGGGGTCAAAACATCAAAAGATTTGTCGAAGTCCCAACAACGAATGGCTCCATCAACAGCCTTGTCAAGAAGTAAAAGATGACCCCCAAAGCAATCGATATGGGAAGTGCTGGCAAGGCATGTCGACACACAGCTAACAGTATAAGCGTGCACCCTAATCCAGATATAATAGCGAGATAACAAGCATAAACAGTCATCAAATCATACATTGCAGCTCTCCCCACCAACACACTATAGAAAACAAAATCTCCTAAACCAAGCTTTATCCCCCTCCCTCTCTCCTCTTCCTCAGTTTCCCTCTCCAAAACCTGAGTCCGATCACTCTCATTACTTTCTCTTATCTCTTCATTAGCCACCGGTCTTTCTCTTTCGTTACTACTACTACTACCCATCAATGGTAATGTCTCCCCCTCAATTTCCACCTCTCTAACACCATCAATCCCTTCACTTTCACTCCTGTCATTCATACCCCTCCCATTCTGAACCACATTTTCACTACTTGACATAAGGTGAAGCTCAATCGGGTCACCATCAGAAACCCCAGCTAACAAAAGCCCTAAATTTGACCCTCTATTCCCTGATCTTGAACCTACATTAGGCCGGGCCTCGTACACCAAAGCAGGTAACTCTTCATCCCTACTAGAAGCCAGCTCCACCAGCATCTTCAACGGTCCACCGGGAGCTAAAACTGCAACAAGATCATACAAAGCAAGTGCAACAAGCACAACCCAAGTTGTCCACTCGGGTAATTTCGTAAACCAAGCTGCTACAATGATCCCTAAAGCCACCATATACATTTGGTTAAGCAAAATCGGAACCCCTTGTGAAAACACAGATATAACCCCCAAAATGGTGAAATTGAAAAGGAGGAGACAAAAAGTGAAGGAATCAATTGGGATATTGAAGTGCTGAATAAGAGATAGGAAAATTGACCCACCCATTGAACCTAGAACGAAGAAAGCAGAAAAACGGATGTAATATTTCAGAAAATTAGTGAAACGATAGTAATAGAGAATTACAAGAAGGAATGTTACAAGGGTTATGAGGACCACAAAAACGACGGCGTTTAGAACAGCTCCTTCGAGCTTTTGGGTAGTAGTATCGGAAGGTGATTCGAGGTATACGAGGTTAGCAGCTGTACGGATGACTTGCTGGTTGTCGGAGGAAGATGGTGAAGAAAGTGAGTAGACAATTAGGACAACGAGGAACATGCAGATGGATACTGGTGACATTACTCCGATGATCTCTACTCCGATCGTTTCCAGAATGCTGCCGCCGTCCATTTTCAGGTCGCCGGCCGCCGGTGGTAGTGGTGTTTGGAAGGGTAGAAATGGAGAGAAGGGAGTGGTGAAGTTTTAATCTTAAAGGTCTGTTTGGGAATTCACAGCGTAATTGAATTTGGTGAAACTAGTAAAGGGTTGTTTGGTTCGTGGGATAAAATGAAATATTTGTAATCTAGTTTGAGATTGACTTTTTTTGTTAAAATCATAATCATATAATAAATTTATACATAATAACACATTCAGTAAAATATGAAGTTTAGCGATGATAGAATATACGCAAATTTTATCATTACTATAAATATAGAGAAATTTTTTTCTGAAAACTCTCATCTCAAAATTTGTAAGTAAAAATAATTATATATGATAGAAAGAATGAAAAAAAGATAGAAAGATCAACTAATAAGATAAAATTAACACATAATACATAAATAATATGAACAATTGATAAAAGAAAAAAATAAATACCTAAATAGATCATCAATTTACTACTCTAATTCACGAACGCTACTTCTTTCTATCTAAATCATGTCTTCAGTAAAATCAAATTCACCAAAAATTAATTAATTTAAATTTGCATCAAATAAATATCGAATGAATTTAATAATCAATAAATTGATATTATACGGATCATATTTTATTATCATACTATACGTTAATTGCGCTTCTTTCAATTGTGAAGTAGCAGTTAGTGAATGCAACTTTTGACGCTCATCATGGGTCATCTGGAAACAGTCGCGCTATGTTTTTAAACATAGGGGTCAAGCTACGTACATTCGACCCCCCTTACCCTGCAATTGGCGGGAGCCTTTGAGGCATTGGGGTAATGTTGTGGTTGTTGTTGTAGTACTATACGTTAAAATATTTTGCTGTGGAATCTTCTCAAAGAACCTAAAACCCTTCCGGCCTATCTTCTTTATCTTCTCCCTCCATTTCCACTGTACCATACAATGGCTACCACCGTCATCAGAACGCCGACCACCACCTTCAGGCCGCCGTCAACCACCGGTTACTCCTCAGCGAAACCTAATTGTATCACTTTTTTATCCTACTCGCGCTGTGGACGGAGACACACTCCATTGCTCCCCAGACGGTGTCGTATTCACCACTCCGCTAACCCAATTGTTCAATTGCGGCACCGGTCGGTTGATAAATTTGTTATCTTTGCTGCAAATGAGGATGTCGCTGAGGCTGCTGAAACGGAGACTCAGGAACCGGAGCTGGTACAAGAATCTGAACAGGAGGTACTTCAATTTTATCCTACATTTTGTGTTCTAGATGTTCACAAGCTCAATTAACTATGCTCACAGCTGAATTAGTTGGTGTGGTATTTGTATCTATGTTTGATCTCTAGATAGCCAAACTAAGGCCTCATTTAATAGTGATAGAATATATAAATGTGCCCTTTAATTTCTCCTCAGCTAACAATGCCTTCTAACTTTGGGTTTGCACAATTAGCTGCTTAAAGCAGGTATAAAAGTGAGCAAGTAAACACATGCGTCCTGTGCATAAATTTAAAAGTTGGTGTTTGTACTTCCTTTGCACATGCCCAAAACATCTCTTTGTTTATATATTTAAAAGTTGGTCCCAGTATAGATGATTTGACAGTTTGTATGCTCTGTGAGTGATGATACAATGAACTAAGGGGGTTGGTTGGTTGGGTAGAATCAACAATGTCCAGATCTGATTTCTGCTGATCCCTAGTGGGTAGATTTATGTGATATAGCATCACACATTCCGAGGAGCATTGACATATGGCCACAGACCTTGCAACATGGAGAGTTCCAACCATAGTGAAATTCTAGGACATGCATGAGATGTATTTCCTGGCTGAATTTTTATCTTGAGTTGAAGCAGAATAAATAATTGGTATTTATGACTTATCAGTGTTTCAATGTTGATTCAATGGTTTTCTGGTAAACTTACTACTTTTTGTACACATAATTAGGTGCAGTGTAATTGACAACTGGATTTATTTTGCTATCACACACATTATACACGAGGCACACGCTTCCCTTGTAATTTTTTTTAAAATATGGTGGTGTTCGGACCTTGATTATTCCACTAGGTACCGTATATGCCTTTCCAGGCTTAGACAAATAAGAAGAGTTCACTTCGTGTATTTCATCTTTGTAACTTGTTTGTAAGCTCACAGCATCTGTAACTAGGCCATAGTTCTATACAAAGGTAATAAATACTGGTAGATGAACATCATGAGTTTGTATTTTGGCGGCAAACCAAGTCTAGTATTAAGTGGAGAAAGGTAAAAGGGTGTCCGACTATCCATCAAAAGGCCAGTATCTCAATTGTGTAAAAAACTATATCATTTTGATATAGAGAAAACTTTCATTTGCTGTCTAGAAACTTTCACTATCTCCGTCCTAATTAAGACTTTTAAAGCTTGTGGTCTAAAATAAGTCATAGACTATAAATTATCTCATTAAGGGTAAAATAGATATTTTAAAATTAAATTTTACTAAATATAGAAACGTGTCATTCTTTTTGGCACTCACTAAAAAAGAAAGTGAGTCATCACATAAAATGAGACAAAGGGAGTAGTGTATTTTCTGTCGATACATTCAGTGAAGTTGGGCTTGATCGCTGGACTAGGTGTGTTAGAAGCACTAATTATTAGGAGATTATGCATGTGTATAGCAATTGAGATGTCTTCTTATGATGTACCTCTATAAGATTCCATGTGAGATGTCATCTTTACTTCTCCACAATAGCTACATAACTCACTAAGGGGTCTCTTGATTTACATCTAAATAGACTAGATCTAGTCAAATATTATAATAAATGGATTGTTGCGTTCAGTAATGATGTAGGATTGTTAGATAGTGAACAATAACGAGGATTGTTATGCATGGAATGCCTTCTTTAAGAACCCTTTGCCTTTAGATACTCTTATCTTGGTATTGCTAGTACGCCTATTCCAATTTTACATTTTATCGGAATATTACATTTTATCATGTATAAAATAATACATTGATTCCCACATAAGTTATACCAGTATTAGTAATCAAGAGTTTGGTGCCGTTGACAGAACAGTACATTAGTTGTGTTAGCGCTTAAGTGGGACACGAGTCAGTGCATTGTACACATTTGTGATCAGTGTTTTATGTTGCAAACAAACATTATATTAGTTACTTGTAATTTTATGTCAGGAATATTATAACTTTTGATGTGGGTTGGTAACATACTGCAATCCCGTCTCGTCTATCAGGGTTTACCAGCTACTTGCAGCTCACATATGTGGAGTTCATTAGAGAGAGTAGTTCGACATTTTATATTGACCTGTAGCTATTCCCTTCTCCTCGCTGAGTGTTCTTTGCCTTTGAATGATAAAAAGACAATAGTTTTCCTCCAGCATGTACTGGGTGGTGTTAGATGTACTTTTTTCCCTGTATAGCATGCATATCTATGTGGGTTTATATAAATGCAATGACATATGGTCTAGTGGTCAATGAAATGGTGGAAAACTAGGTCTCTAGTTCAGATTCCAAAGGAGGGGAAAGACACTAGGTTATTTCTTCTCTTCTCCTCAAGCATTGGTGTGCATAAGCTGACCTGGACACCGCTGTCACACACAAAAAAAATAACATGTTTATTGTTTAATATGTCTTATACTCTTATTAGTTTGTTTCTTCTTCCTCTTATATTCTTTTGTCAGCATGTATGTTCTGACTAAGCTGATTGGCGTTGTGGTTTGCCTTCATAACTTAAAACTTGACATGCTGGAGTTCAAAGTGTTCCAATTCTCTTGACTACTTATTGAAATGTAGTGAAATGTGTATTTTCTCACCATTGAACAGGAGAATTTAGATGGTACTGCTGCTGAAGAAGCTTCGGATGAGGGTGACAATGCCGCTGTGGAGGAAACTTTATCAGTCGTTGCAACTTCATTGGAATTGTACAGAGATGCTTTAGCAAACAATGACGATTCAAAAGTTGCAGAGATAGAAATTTCCCTCAAGTCCATAGAAGATGAGAAAAATGAACTTCAGACAAAAGTAGCCTCATTGACTGAAGAATTGTCTAGTGAGAGGGACCGGGTTCTTAGAATCAGTGCCGACTTCGACAACTTCCGTAAGAGAACAGAGAGAGAAAGAGCTTCTCTTGTCACGAATGTGCAAGGGGAAGTTCTTGAGAAACTTTTGTCTGTTGTGGACAATTTTGAGAGAGCAAAAATGCAAATCAAGGTGGCAACAGAAGGAGAGGAGAAAATTAATAATAGTTATCAGAGCATTTCTAAACAATTTATGGAAATCCTTGGATCTCTTGGTGTTGAGCCTGTGGAGACAGTTGGGAAGCCATTCGACCCATTGGTAAGTTTCTCACCCTTGCCTCTATTTACAAAAAGACAGATGTATTCTAACATTTACACACAGTTGCTCGAGTATTTTAAAGCTTCCGTGCAGTGTGGTGCTTGTTTGAATAGATAGGTAGATATAGGTTGTATTGTTAGAGAAAACAAAGTTTTGAATTGCCATGTTCTGTTGTTCATTTAGTGATTCTGCTATTTGATCCTTGGTTTTAATGCAGGCCAGTTCCCGAGTTGGCTCAAAATTCAGTCGAATTATTGATGAACTTTTTCAAAAGCTGTATAACTTCTATTCGGTTTTTAGGAAGACCTCGACCTGATTTTAAGCTCAATTTAAATCAGCATTCTTTTGAGCCAACTCGGTGAGTTGACAATGTATAGACTTATGGCATTCTTTCACGAAGGGAACAAAACAAGAATATGTTCCCTTTGAGTTGTATAACAATCTAACAATGAAATCTGTTTGCGTCACACCTTATTATTGTAATGTTTGAGGAAGTCTTTTCTGTAGTTTCATGCCAATAGGTGAAACTGTATTACTTGTCTCTTATTTAGTATTGACTGGTCTCCCCCTGATCAGCTGCATGAAGCTATAATGCGCGAGGATTCCTCAGAATTTGAAGAAGGTGTTGTACTTGAAGAATATCGCAAAGGTTTCAAAATTGGAGAGAGACTCTTACGTCCCTCCATGGTGAAGGTGTCGGCTGGCCCAGGGCCATCAAAGCCAGAGACAACTGAGTCTAAAGAAGAGGAGCAAAACGACGTCGATGAGAAGAGTGAGGAAGGTACTGCTGAAACACCAGGTGATGAAGGGACAGGTGAGGGAGGTAACTAACTACCAGGTGAGGGGTCTAACCCATGGTTTCGCTTTTGTACAAGCAAACGTAAAAACGTATTTCCGCGGTGATTGAGGTTGGGATAGGTTTTGCTAGTATACCTTTCAATTTTCATTAATCACTGTTTGTTTGAGAGGACATCATTTTAGGTCAGTTGGCTTATGAGTGCTGTCTTAAACATTATTTGTTAGGCTTCGGATAGTGAGGATTCATATGGCTGCCACCAACTTGCTTAGAATCGAGGCATAGTTGTTGTAACATTCTGGAAAAAAGTAAGGGCTTAATGTCATCTGCAAATGTGACTTGAATTTGAAATTCACTCTCTCTAGCCAAATGTGTGAAACATTGTACTGCTCCAACTTATGCTTAGATGTAAAAAGTCATCAAAACACTGATTGACTTGCCACCCTTGCTTTTAGATCTTCAATAAATATATTTTTTCAAAAAATAATTTTCCGCTCTCAATCAAATGCTGGGGAAACGAAGAAGTCGAAGACTTCTTTTCTATGACAAAGGAACCTACAGCTGCTTTTGAATGCGCACATGATAAATATAGTAGTTCATAGATAATGAGCCCACCTTTGAGTATGCATATGGCAAATATAGTAACTCATAAAATTATGTTGATCGAGAAAGCATGAATGATGGTTGAGCTTGAGATCTTCATGGAGATTTCTTACTTAACCAGCTCACTCACTTTTACAGCATCCTTCAGGTACGCATAAGGTAAGATCTATTTTAAGCATAATAGCCATCAAATCATCCTTTAGGTACGCATAAGGTAAGATCTATTTTAAGCATAATAGCCATCAAATCATGGGTAAGCTCTTTGCTCGTAGTTCGATCAATAAAATATGCAAGTAATTTCGAATTCAAGATTGGTTATAAGCGTAATAGCCTGCAATCACAGGCAAGCTCTTTGCTACTAGCAATTCGATCAAGAAAACATACAAGTAATTTTTAATTCAAAATTGATTATCTAGTAAAAGGTTTCTATTCAATCACCTGAACAATTCTCGTAAGCAGTCGCATATTTACTATCTAGTAAAAAGGCCGAGGCATCAATTACTCACTAACATTTTTAATATATCAATTTGGTTATTAACTTCTCACATTTGACTAAAATGGTCCTTAACAACTCATTGACCATCTAATATCCAACCTAAACTTTCAAATGTGTTGTGCATGCTAAAGGAAGAACATGAGCGTCGACTCTAAATTGCAAACCCAAACAAGCAAGAGAAAAAAAGTGAAAATAAGAAGGAAAAAAAAAGGAAAGAAGCATACAATTTTGTAGATAAATTACAAAAGCAGAATGCGCATATATTTTATTTCTTGAAGATAGAAAATAATATGATAGTCAAAGTACAAAAAACAACAAATAGTAATAAAAATTGAAAAACAAGAAACTAAGAGCAATATTACAACTACTAGTATGAATGAATAACAAACACATATTACCTGCCAACCTTGTACTATTCGTCGTCAAAGAATGAAATTCTTTTTTAAAATTGACATCAATAAACTGTGGAAATAATTAGAATTTTCCCAAATTTTGAGGACTAAATCAAATTAATTTCAGATCAAATATTTCCATTTAGTTATTATAATATCTTCAGGGACCAAATTGATATTCATATAAACGTTTAGGACCAAAAGTGCAATTCCACTTCCTTTCCTCCATTTACGTATACCTCAGAATTGGCGGGAATTTGTACTCAGCTAGAACTACCTAAACCCTCTTCTCCCAACTACGGCGAATTACTATGAACACCGGCAACTCTAAGAAGCGATCGGCGGCAGAAACGCCGTCACCACAACAGCAGCAGAAACATCAAGCCGCCATGGAAGAAGAGGACCAAGACGTGGACTTTTTCCTCGACGAGACAACGCTTTTCGAGGAAGATTTACAGGTCCTTCGTGAACTCGAAGCGAGCAATGCCATAAACGAGAGGCTGCAGAAGTGGAAACGTCCTGCTCTTTCTCAAGCTTACATCGCTCAGACACAAAGCATTTGTAAGAAGATTGTAATTGATAAACAATTTTTCTTATTTTCGATTTATGCCTTTTTTTTGTTTCTTTTAGGTTAATTTGTAGTCCATTTCTATTCTGGAAGCTCTGAAGCTCTTTTTTCGTGTTTTCCCATACTTTGACTTATTTGGTGAATTTGGATGAGTTTGTCTCAATTATGGTGCTGAATGTTTAGGGTTTCTGAAGTTATTTCTCTGGTCTTAAGCTTTTTTACAAAAGATTTCAAGTCACCCCGACTGCTATTTTCAGCAATGTGTGCAGAATTTTTATTTGATTTAATTTGATATTAGAGCGTGCGTTTGATGTAATTATAATATATTTTAAGAACTTCAGTAGATATAACAATGACAACATACCTAGTATATTCTCGCATGGGGTCTGAGGAGGGTAGAGTATATACAAACCTTATCCCAACCTTGTAAGGGTAGGAAGACTGGTTCCGGTAGACCCTTGGCTCTAAGAAGAGATGATAAGTAAGCGCTAGTAACAACAAGATGATAAAATAGTGAAACATAAGAAGTGAGATTGTTAGAGGTAAAACAAAAAGGTTTCAAAATAGATCAATTATTTCAATAAGTTCTAACTTTCACATTTGCATTCTGAAAGTTCTGTTGAAATTTGGTGGTCCTATCTCAGTGTTTCAGCAGCTGGAAATTGACTACATTATTGCAGAGAGCCATAAAGAATTGCTGCCTAATTCTTCTGGTCAGGCTGCCATTTTAAGAATCTTCGGGGTCACGAAGGAAGGTTTGTCAATGTTTAACTCATTGTTGCCATATGCATTTGCAGTTCTGTTGTTGTGTTGTAAATACAGTGTTATTGATCTGGAAAAGAAGATATGATTTCAGCATTTCAAGTAATATCATAGTCTCCTAGAGGTATAAGTGCACATCATGATATGGGAGTAGTTGTTTTTTAATTGGTGAAGTAGTTTTTCTCTTAAAAACAACTAGAGCATTCTGGGGGCTGCAAGCTTTTGAGGCACGCTGATACCGAGCACAATTTGGAACATGGATTTTCTCTTGACTTTATATAATATGTTGGTATAAATATGAGTTAAAGTTGCATCTTAGTGGATTCTCTAGTTGTAGTATTTTTCTTTTGTTTTTCTGTTTCTATTTGTTAAATGTACCATTTCCTTTATAGAAGGATATGTAGCTTCTTTTTAAGTATTTTCTATGCTATTATATTACTCTAGATATTAGAAATGATCATGAAAAGCTTCCGTGGATCCAGTACTTGGTAGGGTGAGGAGTGAGTTCAGAAGGAACACAATAACTTGGAATACATCATTAATGCGTTTATTGAGGTTGACGTAGCTTGTCTTATACTTACTAAGAAATGTCTGTTTATGTCCTGGTCAGGAAATAGCATCTGCTGTCATGTAAATGGATTTGAACCATACTTCTATATCAGCTGTCCTCCTGGAATGGGCCCTGATGATATCTCCCGTTTTCACCAAATTCTTGAGGTATGTTGACCTTTTTGTTTGCATAAGCGTGCAATGATTGAAATTCTTCACTACTTTAGTTTATTAATGGTCAATATTGAATTTGCTATATTGTTCTTGTTGGTTGGTGTAGGGTAGGATGAGAGAGGCGAATAGGAACAGCAATGCCCCCAAGTTTGTCCGTCGCATCGAAGTAGTTCAGAAAAGAAGCATCATGTATTACCAACAGCAGGTTTCTCAGTCTTTTCTCAAGATTGTAGTGGCATTGCCATCAATGGTTACCAGTTGCCGCGGTATGTTTTCTTTTTCACTTATTCACTCATACTATATCTTTCTGGTAAAGGCGTTTTCTGATTTAGTCTTCTCTTTTGTGCTGTGGCACATGCTTTATTTATTGAAATATCAATAGCTAAGACAGTGCTGGAAAGTAGATATTTACTTATGCTGTTCAGTTGGTTTAATTTAACCCCTTAACAATTTCTCGACTTGGTTAGCTCTCTAGTACTAGTTTGAAGATTGTAAGAGCGCTAACAACTTTTACTTATGCTCTCTGTGAGCCCTTTTGTCTATTCTGTAATTCTGCATCTGCTTGATGCCTTTTAATGAAATATCTTACTTGATTAAACAAAAAGACAGTGCTGGAAAGTACTACCAGATATTTCCCCCAGTTGCAGAATATGATCAATTTTGTATCAAACTAGTAAACTTTTTCACTGCGTTCTGATATATATATATATATATATATATATATATATATATATATATTTTGAGATTAGAACAGGACCCGTACAGTTGGGCAGTACATCCAAAAGATCT
>JAOTQJ010000002.1:19371892-19395942 GCA_025642045.1 Solanum sejunctum
TCTTTGGTTCCTGCTTGTATTTTGTGGTGCTCATGGATTGTATAGAGAGGAACAAAAGGTTTATTGATGGCATCCCAGCTCCTATTTCTTCTCTCTCTATATATTTTAAGATTAGAACAGGACCTGTAAAGTTGGGAAGTCCATCAAAAAGATCTGCGTCTTTGGTTCCTGCTTGTATTTTGTGGTGCTCATGGATTGTATAGAGAGGAACAAAAGGTTTATTGATGGCATCCCAACTCCTATTTCTTCTCTGAAGGGTACATTGTTTGATTCTTCTTCTTAGTTGGGTCAACTGCTCCTCTGTAATTACCGTTGAATCTTTTTGAGAATTTATCAGCTCCATTGATCTAAGTTGATGGCTAGGATAGCCTTTTTTTGCCTTCCTTGGAGCTAATAATTTATTTGTAATGCTTGCATCTTCTTGATGCTTTTTGTTAATGCTCCTTATTTTATAAATTAAAAAAAAAAGAAAAAGAATTCAACAAAAATTAACTGGCTAAGTCATTCATGTTTCGAACTGCAAACAGCTGCAGTTTAGATCGTGAAGTGCTGGCTCATTTCCTTCCAAACGACAAAACACAGCTGAAAGGTTCTCCAACTTCCTCTGTTCATTTCTCATTTTACATCCAGTCCAGCTCTAATTAGTTCTTGGACTGTCCTTGGCATTACCCGCTGTATCCCAAAAGTGTTTAAAAAGTTTTCAATTGAGCAGTTGCGTGGGCTTGTGGGATATATTTAATATGGCATTTTGCTTGCCAGTCTTGCCTGTTCTTGCCATAACTTAGTGCAATATACTTGCATCTATCCTTCCTGTGAAATTTCTCCTTAAGCCAGGAGGAAGCTGGGGCTGGATCTAGGAACAGGGAGAGATGGAGGATCATCCTTTAATGCATACGGTGAACAATGTGGAAAGAAGAAAAATGATAGATGTTTTGAGGATAGGTGCGATTCAGTTCAAAAGATTAAGCTAAATTGTATTTTTTTTATTTTGCTTTGCTTTTGGTGTACTAAATTGTACTCTAGGGATACAGAACCAATCCTAGATGTTCTAGGTACCATTAGGTTTGATTAATTTTGGCATACCCTGTATGTAGTCTCACTCTTGTAAATATGGATTTTCAGTACTGTCTAAGTACTGACTTGATTACAAAATGTTACTCTATTCAAAAAAAAATCTCCTTAATCTTCTCACTTATGTTCACTAGCTGAAATATGGAAAAGAATATGTTCGATAGAATTTGGGTTATGTTCTTCAACATAATTGGATGCACCAGAATTGTGATAAAATGTTTAACTTCTGATTGATTTTATAGAATTGATTCTATTACCAATCCTTTTCCTGCCTTTTACGCTTGATTGAAATGTGAAATTGGCAGGTATTCTCGATAGAGGTATTCAAATTGACGGGCTTGGTATGAAGAGCTTTCTGACCTATGAAAGTAATGTTCTTTTTGTTCTTCGCTTCATGATTGACTGCAATATTGTTGGTGGCAACTGGATTGAAGTCCCGTCTGGGAAATACAAAAAAGCTGCAAGGAATCTCTCCTATTGTCAATTAGAGTTTGATTGTCTGTATCCTAATGCATGATGAATATATGACCTAAGGGCGCATTCTGTCTATCCATAAGGGATCATCATCCGGAACTTCCTTAACATTTTCTTTTAGCTATTCTGACTTGATCAGCCATTCCCCTGAAGGAGAATTTTCGAAGATGGCTCCATTTCGCGTATTGAGTTTTGATATTGAATGTGCTGGTCGTAAAGGCCACTTTCCTGAGCCTACACAAGATCCTGTTATTCAAGTTAGTCCCAATTTATTCTACATATCTGGATAATAATATCATGTACTTTTCTGTTGCTGACAAAATTTTAACTTCATTCTAGGTGGCCAATCTGGTTACCTTGCAGGGACAGGATCAACCATTAATTCGCAATGTGATGACCCTTAAGTCATGCTCACCTATAGTTGGGGTTGATGTTATGTCCTTTGACACAGAAAAAGAAGTATTGCGTGCTTGGAAGGTAAAATTTCTGCAAGCAATTTGTATTTTATTTGGATACAATTTCCACCTTTTTCTCTTCTTTTGGTGTGGTGGTGGTGGTTGGGTTGGGAATCGGGGTTTTTGTGATAGGTGAGCAGAGTTTTTGTATCCAGCAGTTGATATTTTCAATTTGTCTTCATGTGATGGCAGTTACCCTTTTAAACGGTTTCTTTTAGCATGAGAGGTTCACATTGCCCATGTTGTTTTCTGCTCCAGATTGTAATGCACATGCAGAAGAATGGAGCAGGCTGAACAAACTTAATTTGGACAAGTTAGAAGTTAATAATTATGGAAAATGAAACTGGAAATAAAAATGCAAATTAAACTTTCATGGTCTATTTACACTTCCCTTGGCATATGAATCTTGGTTGATTGGTCCTGAGGAAGTGGTGGGACTTCTCATAGTTATTTGAACACATAGATTGTTTGGATTATGCCATTTCAGTCTCTCATACATTAGTAGGCACAATTGTGTAAAACTATTCCCTAATAATTCCCAAAAAATATTTTTTATAGAAAAGATGTCTCTGCCGTTAGTAATACCACTGACCAGTTTACGATTTCTTTTAACTCTCTTTTGACTTGCAGGACTTTATCCGGGAAGTGGACCCTGATATAATAATTGGATATAACATCTGCAACTTCGATTTGCCATATCTCATCCGGGTAATGATCTTCTATTTCCCTTTTTTGATTGGTAAAAGGTATTGTATTCTGGGTAGCAAGCTTCCCATGTAGCTCCATGTTTAAATAATGGCTCCAAAACAATGAACTGAGAGCTAAAGTGATTTAAGTTTGCTGGCAAGCTTAACGGTCGGTTAGTTAATTAGTAGCCAAAAGTGTCGTTTCTTAATTATTCATTGGAATAGGAGATGAGGAATACAAAAGGACCATAATGCTGAGCTCATATCTAAAATTTGGATGTAGCTACACCCAAGGGTAATCAATGATGTGGGAAAGAATTAGGTGGTCTGAGGTTCATATCCTAACAGAGACAAACACTGGGTGCTTTCTTCCCATATTTCTATCCTTGGTAGACAGAGTTACTTGGTACCTATTGTTGGTGGAAGATGACATGTATCTGTGTAATTAGTCAAATCGTGCACCCGCAAGATGGCTCAAACAACAACATATCCACTGAAAAATGGCTCAAACACCACTGTTGTTTAAAAATAAAAATAAATTATGATTTAGCTGTGAAGCTGATGGTGGAACTGAAGTGGAAAAAATTGTTTCTTCCAATCCCAAAAGAGATTAGGAAAGGCTAGGTCAAGTTTCTTTTAATCATGTGTATTGTTAAACTATTTTGAGACATTTTATCTTCATGACAGAGAGCTGAAGTCTTAGGGATGGCAGAATTTCCTGTGCTTGGACGCATCAGAAATAGCAGGGTTCGTGTAAAAGATGCAACCTTTTCTTCAAGGTTATATTATATCTTTTTGGTTGTTATCTTCTGTTTTTTTAGAAGCACTTCTAGGTTTCTACTTTTTCTGTAGGTAAAAATATTCTCAGTACAAAACGACATTTTTTTTCACTTGGTGTCTGTTGACTATATTTGTATCCAATCATTGGTCTGTTCAGTTTGCGTTTATATTTCATCACCGTCTGTGGTTTCTGAAATATGGCATTGTATACCAACCTTAAATATGTTTCAATTAGCTGCCGCTTATCAGAACCTTTCTACTCCCTCCGTCCCATTTTATGTGGCACCCTTTGACTTGGCACGGTGTTTAAGAAAAAAAGTAAGACTTTTGAAACTTGTGGTTTAAAATCATTCTTAGATATTTGTGTGGTTGAGAATCATTTCATTAAGGGTAAAAGAGGAATTTCAAGGTTAAATTGATTCCAATTAGAGTAAGGTGACATTCTTTTTGGGACGGACCAAAAAGGAAAGGGTGCCACATAAAATGGGACAGAGAGAGTATTATTTTTCCTTGTAATAGGTTAGTAAAATGGGGTAATTGGGATCTCCATAGTTTTCCTCCTAGAGCATTTTTCATCTCCAAAGATGGACTTGCAGCACTTCTTAATTCAAACATTTACCAAAGAATCACACTACTGAAACTCAATTATCAGTCTTCAACTATTTGCTTGTGATCATAAAAGCAAATTTCCCCGAGGCTATGCTGAAACCAATTTATTCTTCATTTAATTGTTTGTGATTAGGGCTGTCAATTGGATGGGTCAAAATGGGTTGCATCAATAAAATAACCAGCCCGATAGTTATTTGGGATGAAATATGGGTTGGCCGGAATGGACTAAAAGGCATATCATAACCCAATCCACCCGATTATCCTCGTTTGTTTTATAGTTTCTTATTACCTAACAAAATTATTTTTCCTTTACTAGAGCTATATATATGTATCAAATTAAAAATGTCCCTGAAAACATTTTGACAAAATTTCTCATGACTTAATTTGGACATCGACTAAATTTTGAGAGGCTGAGTTAATAAATGAGTGGGTAAACTTGGCCAATCATACTTTTCATGTGCTAATTTTGCCACTCCTATTTGTGATCATCAAAATCTAAAAGGAAAAATATTCCTAAGGGGAACAAATACCATGCAATTGTTTTGCGTTTAGTGAAGCTGACTACATCAAAAAGAAAAAGAAAGAACTTGAGAAGCTATGGACTGATATATGTGTTTTTGTTGCAGACAGCATGGGACAAGAGAGAGTAAAGAAATAACAATAGAAGGGAGAGTTCAATTTGATTTATTACAGGTTTTGTTCACTATGACCGTAGCGATCAGCTGTTCTAATTGCTGTAGAAAGAACTTTAGTAAGGAAAACAGTTGAATGTCTGTCTATCTGTTATTCTCTTGTTTCTCAGGCTGTGCAGAGGGATTATAAGCTAAGTTCTTACTCACTAAATTCTGTCTCGGCACATTTTCTTAATGAGCAGGTTTGATTTCGCTCTTCTATCTATAGTTTCTTGTCACATCTACATCTGCTCATAACCATGTACCTTCTGCGAATTAATTTGTATATGATTTTGGGCGATGATCCTATATGCATTCTTGTTTATGTTCAATCACTTCAATGCTCTTTATTTTTGCTTTATGCGTACGGTATCTTAAATTCACTGGTCCAATTAATTGGAGTTGTGTTTAGGACCCACTATAGAGGAAGTACTACCTACCATGAGTTTCTTCATTTCTAGTGCTCTAATTAGTGACTTGATTAAAGTTGGAGGGATTCCATCCATACCACCTCTCTGCTTGTGTTGATAACCAAGTTTGACTGATTCCATTATGGCCATTTCTCATGTATATTAAATATGACATAAGTAGGCCTTGCAGTAATGCTATGTAGTTTCCTTGTTCACAGGGTTGGTTAGCTTGAGGGATTACATGTGTACTGGTTATCTTTCTGTTTTTGTTTTGGCATGTTATGTATCAAATTAATGGCTGCAGCTGTGTTTGATCTGTATGAGTTAGAAAAGAAAAAGTCTGATTGCGACCTTGAATAAACATGTGTAAAAGTTTGTGGTTTATTTTTCTGTATGTGCATTTACTAAAATCTGATCTTTTCCCTTCACCACAGCATATATTTATGTAGAAAAGGGTAACTTCTAAATGGACCATCTACCAGCTATCACATAACGACCTCAAGTACCATTGAACAAAACATCTTAAATTTTATAGATTTTAAGTAGTTCATTTTTGCGTTAGTGTCTACTTGATGCTGCCTAGATGCAATAGAAGCATGACCAGTTGGAGAGAGAAGGTTCCAATGAGCAAGGAGGAGTTGGGGAGCTTGCCCCTATTTGTGTCTTGTGTTGATATGGAGACAAAGAAATGGAAGAGCTTTTTTAAGAATAAAAAAGGAAGCCAGGAATCAAGGATCCGATGCAGAGATCCTACTCAATCAAATTGCTGTTCAGAGTGGCCATGAAAAGCGACGTAGAAGCAGACATAGCATCTAAGAAGTCTGCATTTTCATTTGTTGCCCATCGGTCACCCTCTAGCTCCAGTTGAACGACAACATACCCATTGTAATCCCTCAAGTGGGTTTTGGAGAGGATAATGCTATGCATTTCTTACTCCTATCTTGGAGGTACAAAAATTGTTTCCAATATTTTCAGCTCAAGAAAACAACGAATCAATCCGGGAAAAAGAAATATCTAAAGTGAAGAAGCTAGAACAAAATACTAAAGATAGCGACAACATATCCAGTGAAGTCCTACAAGTGGAAAATACTATCTACAACAAAATAATACTATAAATCAAAGTACATGAAAAAACAAATATTAATTGAAATCAAAGAACAAGAAACTACAAGGGTACCATTCAACTACTAGTACGCAAGGATAAGTTAGACAACACTCAACTACCTGCTAGCCTCCTAAGCTAATTTGTGTCTTCATAGCCTCTTATCTAAGGTCACGTCCTTGATGAGTCGAAGTTGTGTCATGTCCAATTTAATCATTTTTTCTTAATACTTCTTCTACCATTACCTCTCCTAAAACCATGCATAGCCAACCTTTCACACCTCCACATGGGGCATTTATGCATCTCTTCTTCACATGCTCGAACCATATCAGTCTTGCTTTCTTACATCTTCTCTTCCATCGAGGCTATTCTCACCTCGACCTGAATATCAGTATTTCTAATCTTATATCTCCTAGTATGCCCACGCATTCATCGCAACTTTCTCATTTCTGCAATTTTAATCTTCTGCTATGAGAATTCTTGACTGGCCAATGCTCTGGCCCATACAACACACTCGGTCATTTCTAGCTCCAGTGCATTCTTTTAATCAGTTCTCTGCATCGTTGCACTATTATTTTTGTTCTGTAATTTTTTTGTGAAGTTTAATTTCAGTTCTTTATCTGGTGAGGCAGAAAGGAAGACATTTTTATCATATTGTTTGACCTTTATTATTAACATATCATTGGATTAGGTGCTATCTGAAAATTGGTGATGGAGGGTCTTTTATACCTTTGTTTTCCTTTATGTTCTTTTATGCCCATAATCTGTTCATTTGTCTTGTTTCCGATCCTCATTCCTATTGAATATACTTGTCTTATTTAGAGCAAGTAATATTTTCCTAATACTACTGCTACGCCTGCAGAAAGAGGATGTCCATCATTCAATTATATCAGATCTTCAAAATGGGAACTCAGAAACTAGGAGGCGGCTTGCTGTATATTGTCTAAAGGTTTATAGTTCCATTTTTGTTGAAAGATGTTGTTGAATTGGATTTAAATGTGTGCTGAGTAATGCTTATTTCATAGAACATTAAGTTCTTTAAGATTTTTTTAAGGATTTGGACATGCACATAATTTTCTTTAGATAGGTGATATATGTAAAATTCTGCTTCAATAAATATTTGGTTTTTAAATTTCTTAATTCCTATTAGGAAACAGCCTCTCTACTTCTATGAAGTAGCGGTAAGGTCTGCATACGATCTTCCCTCCCCAGACCCCACTTGTGGGATATCACTGGGTATGTTGTTGTTGTTGTTGTAAATTTCTTAATTCCTATAGCAACAGCTGTTTGGTGTCACTCAAAGATATTTGCATGTAAAGAAATCAAATATAGTTTAATTGTTTCATCAAGAAGATACTGATTACAACATTCAAGGATGTGAGCTAATGGTCAATAAAGATAGAACTGTTATTTGATTTTGATTATGCCAAACATTGATACACCTGTCATCCTTTTCCAATATAGTTGGACGTAATTATCATTTCATGTAGATAATGAGCAATGGGTAGTTTTGTCCAATGACTTATAGAATGTAGTGCTTGGAAATCTTGATGTGTTTGGATGGAATTTGCTGATGTAATATTCAGTATCACTTAACAAGAAACTGAATGCTTTAGTTCCATTGCAGGATGCTTATCTCCCACAACGACTTTTGGATAAATTAATGTTCATTTATAACTATGTGGAGATGGCTCGAGTCACTGGTGTACCTATATCTTTTCTTCTCTCGAGAGGTCAAAGCATTAAGGTCTGTCCTAAACTTGTTTCATTTTCCTCTAGTGGAAAAATAACTAAGGTCTCATCTGCTTGCACTTAATGAAGGACTTAATCTTAATTATTCAAATCTCCTTCTCCAGCATATCCTTAATGCTGAGGATAGAACATTACCTTTCTCAAAAAAATTATTCAAATCTCCTCCATCTTCAGGTGCTTTCTCAACTTTTAAGGAAGGCAAAGCAAAAGGATCTTGTCATACCAAATGCAAAACAGGCTGGATCTGAACAAGGAACATTTGAGGGCGCAACGGTAAGAAAATAAGTAACATCCATCGTATAGCTGGATATTTTACCTTGCAAAGAAAAGTTGGCACATGCAAAGCTCCTGTTCTTCCAAGCTTTATATTAGTATAATACTACTCTTGTTTAACATATGTTTGGAGTAATAGTTGAGGTGCTCAAGTTGGCCCAAACACCACAGTTATCGAGAAAGAACATGGATATTTGGAGGATATATCAAATCTTAATATCACACATTTTATTTCCTTTGATGTTGATTTCTTAGGTTGAAGGTACTAACAGTATGCCTTGACTCATGTACTTATTCCTGTCAAAATATCTGGATATAGGTTTTGGAGGCCCGGGCCGGTTTCTATGAGAAGCCAATTGCAACATTGGATTTTGCATCTCTATATCCATCAATCATGATGGCCTATAATTTGTGTTACTGCACGCTGGTAAGTGTTCTTTGTTTGTGTCTTGACCATGATATTTCTTTTTTACCCTAAATGTTCAAGTGATGTTGGTGAATCCTTAGAGTTAAGTGCTGAGTGTTAAGATCTTCACATTAATGCTTCCACTTCTATGTTTTGGTTTTCTTCTCTCATGTCTAGGTAACTTCTGAAGAGGTTCGCAAACTGAACCTCCCTCCAGAGTGTGTCAACAAGACCCCTTCTGGTGAAACGTTTGTCAAGTCAACTTTACAGAAGGTAAATATAACTGTTGATTTAATCACGGTATTTATGTTCTTGTTTCGATTATGATGATGTAATTTTTTTATTCAGGGAATACTTCCGGAAATTCTTGAAGAACTATTGGCTGCTCGTAAAAGAGCGAAAGCAGATTTAAAGGTGTTCACTAAATTTTATTCTTCTATATTTTCTATACTATCTGTAGCTTCCTTTTGCTTTGCATCTTGATATTTTGCTGTCATTTTTATCTTAGAAGCCTTCTGACTAATTTCCCTTTTGAACCGAGGGTCTATTGGAATGAACCTCTCTACCCCACAAAGGTCGGGGTAAGTTCGGCGTACATCTTACCCTCCCTAAATCCTATTTGTGGGATTATTCTGGGTATCTTGTTGTATTAAGTCTGTATTCTTTCCATCTAATTGTTTGAAAGAATTCTGATTCTCGATTTGCTGGGAGCGGTTTCTGATCCAACTATCTTTGGGTTTAATCAAGGAGATCAATCCTCCACATCTAAGATAACATGCAGTTGGCATATGCATATATCTCAGATGTTTTGCTAAGCGACAAGAAATAAGAGAGATAAATAAGCATTGAGAATCCAAAATCTTGCTTTTTTTGTTAAATCAGGATACTTGATTGTTGATTGTGAAGTAAGACTTTTAACTTTTTACTTGATATTTCGTTTTGTTTGTGAAGTAGGACTTTTAACTTTTTACCTGATATTTCCTTTTGTTTGTATATAGGAGAAGGTACACTCAATACCGCACTCCTTTCATTAGATTTAATGGCTCTAGAAATTTTCATTTTGACAATTTCTGAGGGCTATCGTACTGGGTAAAACCTGAATTAACCGTGATGCACTTGCGGGAAACTCCTTGCCGAGGGCTTGTGCACCCCCGGGATTAGTCTGGGCTCTAAGAGACTCGGACACCCGGTGCAAAAAAAAAAAATTCCATTTTAAGCAAGTGATAAAAGGAATTCTTACAGTTTCCATTTGTCAGTGTTGCGCTACTGCAACCAAGCACTTGATGTATATTTTTACATGTTCACATCCTAGCATTGAGCATCTTATTTCCACAACACCAGTATTAGATGCTATTGAGAAATGCAGAATGCATGCATAGTTTTTTTCTTTTGCTATTGAGAAATGCAGAATGCATGCCTAGGTTTTTCCTTTCTTATTTTCTTACCGTTAAAATGAATGAATGTGAAATTTTTTCTACAGAAGTTTGATTGTCATGAAAACTTATAAAGTGGCTCTGGGCCTTCTTGAACCTGATATATTATGGCAAGATTGTAAGATCCATAACTACTCGCAAAGAGCTTTTGAGGGACAGAATGTAATTACATGTTATGTAGATTGTGTTTTTTTTTTTTTTTTTATGTCTTGCATTTTGATAGATGTGCATATGTATTTTATTATTTAACTAACATCTTCCCCTCTGTTATGTCATATTTGTCAATGATTGATGCAATATGATGTATAGCTGGATTCTAGCATACAAAAGTTTCAATTTTACCAATCTCTCTAAACTTCAGTTCCTTAAATTAATTATCGTTTGATCCATGAGAATTCTCAATTTGCCACTGCCATGGCTCCATATCCGCTTCTGTCTACTGCATTTTGTTTATTACTTTTCTGATGCATCAAATTATTATAAAGAATACAGTATCTTGAAGTGAACCGCATATCAAAAGCCCGATATTTTTACTTGAGTATTATTCTACTCACCATCTTTTTCATAAATATTTGAGTAATCCTCTGAAATTTAAATTATGATAGTATATTTTGGGTTTCAGGAAGCTACAGATCCTCGAGTCAAAGCTGTCTTAGATGGCCGTCAGCTAGCTTTGAAGGTAATTCTTGTATTAATAGCGAATATCCAATTTTTTAACTGTGTTCTTCCACCTTTTCTTGGCAGATATATGAGTTTGGTTCGCTGTGTTATAGGTACTACAATGACATCAGGACTATAAAGAATTTAGTCAGGTCAATAACTACTGATCTCTTCTGGTTTTCAGATCAGTGCAAATTCTGTATATGGGTTTACCGGAGCTACTGTTGGTCAATTACCATGTTTAGAAATATCTTCAAGTGTTACTAGCTATGGTAATGCAATTATTACTAGCAATTTTGCTACATGCACTGAGCTATTGAAAGTTTGAAACTTTGTTGTATAAAAAGCCAATTCAACTACTTGTTTTCTGAATGTGCTTGTTCTTCCTAGGTCGACAGATGATTGAGCACACAAAAAAGCTAGTGGAAGACAAGTTTACAGTACTTGGGGGCTATGAACACAATGCTGAGGTACATGATCTGAAGTTATCATACATGTTATAGAATTCCAAGTTCCAATCAATATCTTATGGGTGTTGTCAGAGTGTCACTGGTTGGTCATCACTAGATTATTAACTTTTATCAAAAAATTGTTCCTCTAATTGTTATTGTTTTGTGATGTCAGGTTATATATGGTGATACAGACTCCGTGATGGTGCAGTTTGGTGTGTCTACAGTAGACGAGGCTATGAAATTGGGCAGAGAAGCTGCTGATTACATTAGCGGGACATTTATCAAAGTGCGTCTAACTTTCAGCAGATTTAATTGTATCTAAACACCCAATTTTTTGGAAAAAAAAATAAAAATCAGTAGCATCTAAACACTTTTTCAGATAGATAACTTCAGTGCAATTTCTTATTCTTCTTTGACTATCATTTTCTCTTGAAACTAGTCTGAGTCTGCTTACATGCCACAATTACAGTTGTCCATTAAGTATTTATATTCTCTCATCAGTTGCTCAGTTATTTCTATTTGATGATGCCCATTAGGTGGTTTGGTCTTTCATGGTTATATCATATTTGTGATTAGGGTATATATAATAAAGAAGAAAAAGTGAAAAGGCATCAGAAAGTAGAAAACTCTCTTTGCTTGATCAGTTCCACTTCTTGATATTCAGTATTGATATCCTTTTTCAACTTGATGCAATTTTCAAAATTTATTTATGGTATTCTAATGAGTAAACTTGTTAACTTGTGAGATCTTTGCCAATAAATAGAATGCTAAAATATTTAAATATTGAGATGTGTTTTCAGCAGTGTACTGATGTTATTTTTTATGTCTTCTACCATTTTTTTTCCATTTTCCCCTTCTGCTGGTGGTGGGATATATGATTTCAGCCAATAAGGCTAGAATTTGAGAAGATTTATTACCCATATTTGCTGATTAGCAAGAAGAGATATGCTGGCCTTCTATGGACAAATCCAGACAAACATGACAAAATGGATGCTAAAGGTGAGCTCTGTCGAGGCCTAGACTTTGGAACTTCTCTTACCCTTCGATGCCAACCTTTAACTTTTGATACTATTATCCTTCAGAAATTACCAATTCAAATGCGTCACCTCAAATTTAATTATTCTTGCTTTATTCAAATTATTCATTTGTTAGGCGCATATTATGTTGATAAATTGTTATAGTTTTACCATTTTTTCACCAGGGATTGAAACTGTTCGGAGGGATAATTGTCTCTTAGTCAAGAACCTTGTGAATGTGTGTCTTTATAAAATACTAGTAGACAGAGATGTTCCTGGTGCTGTTCAATATGTCAAGAATACTATCTCAGATCTTCTTCTGAACCGCATGGATCTGTCTCTTTTGGTTATTACTAAGGTGAGAATACTCTTAAGTCAGGCAAATGTGGTCGTTTCTTCTTGCAACTTGTTCAAATATTTTGGAATTGTTAGTTTATGCGTTTAGCATTTTCTAACTTCTGAAGATTAATAGGGTCTGACGAAAACTGGAGATGATTATGAAGTAAAGGCAGCACATGTTGAACTTGCAGAGCGAATGCGCAAGGTTGGTTAAACCCACTTTGTTTGTATATTTCTGAAAAAAGATTAGTGGATGCCTTCAAGAGGGTTCAGTTACTTGTTTCCTTCGTCTGTGAAGATTTATGTGTGGCATCTTGCATACAAGTATTTGTTGCTTGAAATTTGTTCAACTTAAGTTGTAAGTTTCCCGTCTAAATTATGTTCCCATTATTGAGTGAATTTGTTCGTTATTTCTGGTGGTGAGGCTGCTGTCATCCAAAATGTTGATGGTTTTGATACTCAATTTAAGGCTAGACCAAACATCACTATATTTAAGTTATGTTGTTGTCAATAGCTTAACTTTTCTGAAGTTCTTCCGTGGTTTTTGTGCCAAGGATTCCAGGATTCCTCAAATTTGCTGTTAATCATACATACTAGCAGCCAACTGATTAGTATGTAAAAGTTTCACGCTGTGCACCAGTAATTTAACCAAATTCTCCAGTCCTACTTATATGACTTGTACTGGTCAGTGGTCTCTTAGGCATGAGGAAGAAATCAGTTCTGAGGTTCATCTTGAAGAGTTTCAGATGTTATTCAGTTCTTCTCCTTAGTCTACCTTATGATTCAGTGCAATTACTTGCTAGCCTAGTGAGCATCAACCTCCAATATAATCGGGTAAATCCAGCCTCAGCAGTTCTATATCCTTTAGACTTCTAGGTTTAATAATAAAGTTAGTTTTTCAATTTTTTGTTCCTTTCCGCAACTCGTGCAATTAACATTCTTGAATAGTTTATGATTGAAAAGTTGTGTGCATATATATGTATATATATACATATATATATTTTACTTTTTTTTTGATGAACTCTGCCTATAAGGTTAAGCAGTTTTTTTTGCTTTTTTTTTTTTAAATTTGTGGGGGAGGGGCTGTTCTGGTAGAATTAATTGGCAATGTGTAAGTTTTGTGTAAGAACAGGATCCTCCTGTACTTTTGTGTAAAGTTCACAGCTCCATAGCTTTTTGGTTCTGCGCTTTACTGGTTATGCAATGTTACCTTTATCAAAAGAAGAAGAGGAAAGGTTATCCTACTTTAGGAGAATAATCAAATGAAAATATTGTAATATTATCTTGCAGCAAAAAACTTTTGACTTATTCTATTTGCTCTTTTACACTATTTAAAATTTGTGTTTGAAGATTAATAGCTCCATTATTTGCTTTTGTTACCCTATGAGCTATGTTAGAGCATGTGCTTGTCCTTCATTGGTTTTGGGTTGTGTGTTCGGACGCCTTTACATAGTATTCGAGTCAGACTTGTAAGCCCGGTTCCACAATTGTTTCTCATTACTATTATTGTGAAGAAATGAACGTTAGGATTAGCTCAATCCCAAAAGTTAGCTCATGAGGGAGGATTCTGAAGGCTTTAGGAGACCACAACCTTACAGTTATGAGGGGAGGATTTCCCGACTATTAGAAAGTTCATTGTACTCAGAAGGAAATAGAAAAGCACACCCTCAAGGCATGGCCTAGTGGTCATACGTTAAGAATCATGAGATATTAGGTTCAAAGCCTAGTGGAGGCAAAAGCCCTGTTCTAACCTATGTGCAAGTCTTGTTGGGCAAAGTTGCCCGGTACCTCATGGAATTAGTTGAAGAGTGTGCAAACGCCCAGGCGAGTTCTTATTGAAAAGGAAAAGAGAAGCAAGTTTATTAGAATATATAGTTCCACTTGTCAAAAAAGGTTGATCTGCATATAAAATTACTTTGGCTCATATCTATCCTTCCGTGTTGTTGGCTTTCTTTCCTTTTTCTTCTCATTCATTCTTTCCTGTAATGGTTTCATGTGATTTTCTTAAACATAATTTGTTGAATGAAAAAACGAAAGAAGGGAAAAGGAACAGGTTGACTAAAAGACGTTCATTTTATGGTACATTTTGTGTAGTGTCGATGATTTTCTTGCTCTCTTGCAACAGTGTATTCAAGTGGCAGGGTGAGCTGCCCATTTAACTATTGCGGAACTTGCAGAAACCACATTCCTGGGTCTTATGATTTTGGTGCACCATATAAAATGAATTTGATGAAAACCTTTGGTTTGATCGACAGCGAGATGCTGCTACGGCGCCTGGTATTGGTGATAGAGTACCTTACGTCATTATTAAAGCCGCAAAAGGTGCCAAGGTAATTGTCCAACTGATTTTATATGTGATTATAATCTCCACTGTTTGTGTGCTTGTGTCAAATCATGGTTATATCATGACAAGCAGGCGTATGAAAAATCAGAGGACCCTATCTACGTGTTAGAGAACAACATACCTATAGATCCTCAATACTATCTTGACAATCAAATTAGTAAGGTCAGTATGACTCGATTTTTCCTTTTAATTAACATTCTCATTCTCATTTTAACTGTTTTTAACATAAGTGTTTTATATCAGCCACTTCTGAGGATTTTTGAGCCAATACTGAAGAATGCAAGTAAAGAGCTTCTTCACGGAGCTCACACACGATCCATCTCAGTTCCGACTCCATCAAACAGTGGTATTATGAAATTTGCCAAGAAGCAACTCACTTGCATTGGATGCAAAACACCACTCAGGTGCTCTGTTGTTTTTCTTGTCTCTATAGGCTTTACAAGATATAATTCTGTTTCATTTCTGAGGAGTATCACTCCTTCCTCTCAACATTCTCCTTGACTTGTGAGTTACTGACATAGGATTTGTACTTCCAACATGTGCTAGGAGCTCTGCCTGGTAGTGTACCTTCTGCAAGCTTTATATTTGGTTGCTAATTTTAAGTTCCTACTGAAATCATAAGTTATCTTGGAAGAGCCAGTGTAGCATGTCTAGGAGCTATACTTGAATTTCATGCTTTGCCACTGACATGACTAACAAGTGGAATGTTGAAACGAAAGACTTAACCTTAGAGTTTGACAGCGGTTAATATGTTTCAAAATGGATACGTTGCCATTTTATATAAAGGATTGTTGTTGATGGGCCTTTTACCTGTGTTTACTTCACCTGAAAATCAAAGAGCCTGTTTTATGAAATGATCATTTGTCCCAATTTACTCTTTTTTTGTATTTCTCGGGCAAAACTTAAGTTGAAATTGACCTAGGAGATCATAGCAGTGTGAATGCTCCCGCAAGCTTGCCAACAGTTTTGCTTCTCTCTCTATTCGATGAGTGCTGAGCGGATGTATTGTTTGCTTCTTTCTTGGAAGAAGCTATAGTAAGAAAGGTTGCAGAACATCTTATTAACTTCTTTGCTCCTTCATCCAGTGGCTCTGCTCGGACAATCTGCAATCACTGCAAAGGAAGAGAGGCCGAACTTTATTGCAGATCTGTGGCTAATGGTATGCTAGGAATTCACCTCATGCCCTTTTGTAAATCTCCTTTTTAATTTCGTTTGAAGGGGAGGATTTGACATTTCCATTCAGATGATGTCTTTAGGGAGGGACGGAGAGAGCTATGAAGTCATTGAACATTGCTTGATAACTGTGTACAACTGTATTAAATGCAGTGGCTGAACTAGAGAGTCTTTTTGGAAAGCTATGGACGCAATGCCAAGAATGCCAAGGCTCCCTCCATCAGGATGTCCTATGTACTAGGTTCGAGTTGCTTTTTACTTTTACTGATAAATGTCTGGCTATTTGTGGTTATTCCTCTAATTGCTTTCCCCCTTCATTCTTCTAAATATCCTGATTTTGATCAGTCGAGACTGCCCAATCTTTTATCGGAGGAAGAAGGCTCAGAAAGACATGGCTGAAGCTAAAACTCAATTAGATCGGTGGAACTTTTAAATTTCATTACTGCAAGTCCAACTTGTCGTTTGCCATGGATTGTAATTCTGTTCAACTCTGGTGTGGAAGCAGCAGAACGCTTGGAAATGAACTGAAATAATTGAGACCACTCTGTACTATGAAGAGGTTGACACAGGTGTCTTCAAGAATATGTCGCGATTGTTCATGAGGCAGCAAAGTGAGGCTTCCTCGAATCTAAAAACCACTAATATACACGAAAATTGTCTGCCTCAATGAGTTTAAGCTTCAAATCGTTTAGTAGATGGGATTTTGATGAAATTTTGTATCTTCTAGCTATTGGAGTAAATGATTAGTGTAAACTTTTATTGATTTAGAGTTATTCATGTCTTCATGAGATTAGAGATGTAATGTACAGACTGTCTTGGAGGAATGTAATGTTTTGATTTCTGAGTTCCCTTTTACTAGTACCAGTGGAGTGCAACTACTAATTAAGCTTGCATTTGGCCATATATTTTGGATTAGATTTTGAAAATGTCTTTAAATATTTGTTTGGTTGCGAAATTTAATTAGATTTTGAAAATTTAGCTTTTTAACTTTAAGCTACGTAAATTTTCAGATCAATCCAAACACCCCTTTAGTCTTGTTTGATCCCTCATTGCATATTCTCTCCTCACTGTATTTAATATTTCTACAAGTGAATAACTAAATAAATATTAAGTACTTCTCAGTTTTTTTTAATGTCATGTTATGCCTTTTCAATCAATTTGATTAATTTTTAAAGTTGAATATAATTATATTACTAATTTAATATATTTTAAAATAAAAATTTAGATACTCAAACACAAATAAAAAACATGATAACACTTCTTTTTATTCAATATAATAAAAAAATGTATATATTTTTTAAAATATCAATTAAAATTTATATTATTTAATTTTCCAAAATGAATTGCGACAACTAGAAAGGACCAAAGGGAGTGGTAATTGAAGGATGACCAAAGCAAAATGATGTTTTTATATAATCATACATTATATTTAATATGTTATTTTATATAAAACAATTTAAACGCTATCAAACATAACATCAGCTATGCCAAATCCAGTGAAATAAAAAATGAAGTTATAAAGCAGACACGTGACTAATGATTTTTTTATTTATTTAAATAAAAATAAAAGACAAATCAAATGGCGTGAATTATGGTAAGTCTCTGTCCACTTATACTCTTTATTTATTTAATTATATATTAATAATTGATTTTCTCTTTTATTCTGAAAAAAAAAAAACATCACACAACTCTTCCTCCCTAACTCCATTTAGAAAAAAATAATTCTCTGAAATAAAAAAATATATGTTTTATTGTTATTAATTAACCATTGATATTTGCGTTGGAATAAATTATTTAAATCACCCTCATGGTATGCGATACTTCTATGGACCAGGAACGTGATGGGAATCTATATTTAGATTTTTTTTAAAATTATTACTCCATTATTTTTATTTTTATTTTGATCTAATCTTAACATCTGATGTGATTTTTGAGGTGCATTTATTGCTACGTAATTTTCTATTTATTTTTAACATTTAATATAGTTATTTATATTGAAATTTTTTTGGGATGGAGTCAAAGATTCACTATTTTTTTACTTTGAGATATGATGGAATAAAGCAAAATGATTCTTTAAACTGTCTGCGCTTCTTTCAATTGTGAAGTAGTAGTTAGTCAATGCAACTTTCGATGTTCATCATGGGTCATCCAAAAATAATTGCGCTATGTTTTTAAACATAGAGGTTCGATTATGTACATTTTACCTCCCTTATCCTGCGATGGGTGGGAGCCTTTGAGACATTAGGGTAATGTTGTTGTTGTTTTATTTCTATTGTAGTTTTTGAGGTTTGATGGAACTTTTCTGCTTACGATGTATTTACTACTGTTATTTATAACTTATTAAATACTTTTTCAGTCTATTTTTATTTATTTTTTATATTATTTTGGGATGTTTAATAATATTATTTTATGAAATTAAAAGATAATTTTATATTTAGTTTCTAATTTGTGCTTATCAATAATTATTTCTCTATTTTATTTTTTAAGATATTGCATTTATTATTTTCAAATAGTAATTTAGTAAAATTACCCTTATCATTTACTATTAATTTCTATGTCAAATCAACAAAGGGTCAAGTAAAGTTAGACAAAGAAAGTATTTACTAAAT
Source organism: Solanum sejunctum (assembly GCA_025642045.1). Lineage (NCBI taxonomy): Eukaryota > Viridiplantae > Streptophyta > Magnoliopsida > Solanales > Solanaceae > Solanum > Solanum sejunctum. The sequence continues at coordinate 19,390,608 of JAOTQJ010000002.1, forward strand.
TAAATTATTCTTATTATTTACTATTTTTTAATTTTTATATCAAATTAATAAGAGTTAAGTAAAGTTGAATGAAGCTGAGTATTTTACGAGATTCAATAATGCTTATTCTGTTTACTTTAGGAATATACCTAATATATTCACTTTTGTCATTTTCTTAGAAAGGAATATGCAGTTCTTCTATAAAGAAAACAATCAACATCAATCTAGAAGGTACGTGCATATCTTGGATTCCGATTTTAAAAAAAATAAATAAATAGTATACGTAAATATTAATTAAGAATGTTTTAGTATTTGTCATGACGAAATTATTTTTTTTGATATTTGAATATAGTCTCAAAATTACTTATGTATAATCTACCAAAATATTATCGGGTGTAAGATTCAAAGATAGCAAACGGTGAAATGATCTAGGACGGGGAATGTGACGTTGAGTGATCGAAAGAAAGACGCATTTTTTCGATACTTAAAAAGTCATTTTCTGTATTTTTAAGAAATGTGTCTAAAAAATATAACTAAAATCTCACAAACTTTTATAAAATATAACTTTCTCACAATACAACAACAACATAGCGCGTTTGTTTCCGGATGATCCATGATGAGTGTCGAAAGGTGCATTGACTAACTGCTACTTCACAATTGAAAGAAGCGCAAATAATTTAAAGAGTCATTTTGTTTTATTCCATTATACCCCAAAGTCAAAAAATAATAAATCTTTGACTTCATCTGAGATTGATGGAAAAAACTTTCCCACAATAATAGATCATTAATTTTACACATCCACACACAAAGTCAAGTAAAAGAATTTTTTTTTATATGTTCGAAAAAAGAGAGAGAATTTTTTTATATAATTAATAAATATTAAAGTATGATGATAATGTGCGATATAATTCTAGATAAGATATGATCTTTAAATAAAAAGACATGAAGATTAAGAATTAGAAGGTAATTCATCATTGTATTATTATTTATGATTGGTATTGTTTTCATTACTCGCATAATATATATATATATATATATTTAAGTTTATTATTATTTATTTTTCAGAAACAGTCGCTTTATGTTTTAAATATAGGGGTCAAGTTGTGTATATTCAATTTTTCTTTACCCCGCAATGAACGAGAACTTTTGATGCAATAGGATAATATTGTTGTTTGTTTGTTATTATTATTTATTTTACTTTGATTATCGTAATGTTGCTATTATATCTTTTCTGTTATGTTCAACATGACTACCTTGATACTTTATCCTTTTTTTTTTATATATATTGAAATATTCTTTATTTTTATTGGCTATTCTTCCCAGATCCCACTTATGGGACATAATTGAGTATGTTGTTGTTGTTGTTCTTTATTTTCATTGGGTAGGAGTATGAATGTAAGACGGTATATATATTATTCTTTTCAAAATATTTTAATTATCAAATTATTTTTAACTTTTTAATTTTTATAAATTAAAAATAAAAGCGTAAAATTAGTGTTGGTTGTTAACAGTGTCCCACAAGTCCTCTTGTTGGAGGGGAAATTAACTTAGTCTAATAATGAGTTACACGTGAAGAATCAATTAAAGACTTTTGACTTCGAAAAATTAGTTCAGTAAAGATTTCACATATACAAAAATTATAAATATAAATAATAATATATAAAGTCAGAATTTTCATTAAGGAAGATTCTAAAAATAAAAAAAAATAAACACATCAAAAAGCTAAGAATATTTACCATCAATTATTAATGTATAAAATAATTTTAATCTTACGTATATTATAATTTTCAACAAAAGAAATTTCAAATAAATCCTCATATTTTCTCAGCTTTGCTAAAAGTATTTTGAAAATAATTTTTTTATCTCTATAAGATAGTAATAAGATCTGTATATATTTTACTACAGATGACAATGGGGTAGGACAGGACTAGTTTATAACTATACAGAGTGGTGTAGGTTTAAAGTTATATGGAACGAGACGAATTTGAAGAAATTATTTTTATAACAATAATAAAGTAAAATAATTTTAACTTCGCCCTTTTTTTTTTTTTAAGAAATTCTTTTTTGCTAAAAAAAAATACCAATAGTGGGTAGTTGGGAGATTCACACACCTACTGGTCAAAGTTTTGTACACGTCTTCATTATTAGATTGTGTGGGTGATGATTAATTATTTCATAAATAAGTTCCATTAATTAAAAACACATGAATATTTCCAATTAATTAAGTTGCCTATAATTTTTCTCCTACCTAACGTTTATTTATTTCTTTTTTGAGAAATTTATATCCTGCTAAAATTAGGTTTAGAAAAGAACTATATAATAATAAATTAATGTGACAATTGGGATACAAGAAATACCAATGATAATAATAACTGATGAACAAGAAATCCTCATCAACATACCCCAGTGCCTCAAAAGGCTCTCGCTCATTGCGGAGTGAGGGAGGGTCAGATGTACGCAGCCTAACCCTTATGTTTAAAAACATAAAACGCTTGTTTCCAGATGACTCATGAGGAGCGTCGAAAGTTTCATTGACTAACTGCTACTTCACAAATGAAAGAAGCGGAGACAGTTTAAGGAGTCATTTTGCTTTATTACATTATACTCCAAAACTAAAAAATAGTCAATCTTTGGCTCCATTTGAGATTGATGAAAATGATGAACAAGAAATTATGAAAATAATATTAATATTGCTGATATGAAAGTAGGTACATGTACAATCACTTTTCGTATCTTATAAGAAAGCGAAAAAACACTCAATTATTAATTTTTTAGTCCAATTTGCGATTTCTGAATTCTTCCATATAAAATCGAGTTCTCCATAAATTCAAGATGCATAATGTCATATTTTTCATTTCTAAATCATTTAAGTAGGTATTATATAACTTATCTTTGATGTAATGTCATTTTAAATTTTTAACCAGTATATGAAATAACTCAAATTAAACGTCATCCGATATCAACATGAATAGATATAATATACATTCACCATCTCAATTTATATCATATTTATTTAACTTGACATAATTTTTTAAAAAATGCAAAAAAAATCTTTTAAAATTGAAAAGAAATACTTATTCGAATAGATTTTGATATGTCAAAAGAAACACTTGTTTTTTTCTTTTCCAAAATTCTAGTGTTCATATTGGAATAATTTATTTATCTTAATTATCGTATATAGTTATAAGTAATATATTTTAAATATTTATTATCGAGACTCACATCATTGCGACAACAACAATAACATACCAGTGATATCCCCAAGTGGAGTTGAGACTCACATCATTTGAAAATATTTTGAATGTTAATTATATTAAAAAATTATATTCAGATTCATATTAAAATATTAATTAATTTGATTCTCGTTATCTTTAAATAATAAATTAAAGTGCAATTGTTTTTGAAAAGTTTTCACTATAAAAATCATGTACGATAGCTCACATTTTCATCGGCGAAAGTAAGCTGCACTTTCCTACGAATCGGAGCAGCCACTTCGCTCGGAGAATCTGGTGGCTCCGCCTTGATTCTCAGCCTAGCTCCACCGATTCCCACCTTCTATCCGGCGCCGACAGGATTTCCGGCGAAAGTGCAGAAAGTTGTAGATACTCCATTAAAAGTGGAATCGCTTTGAGCAAAAGCTTATTATAGTATCTACTCATCAGTATAACTGTAAGTGCTTCTCCTTTTTCTTCAATAAATTAAAACGAATCTGCAGCTTCGTCTTTTGCTTTTTCCCCCTTTTTAAGCTCTCAGATGGTTTAATTTGTTAATTTTTTCCTTCTTATTTTCGATCTCCTTTTGAAAAATGTTGATTTAACATCTATTTTGTGCTGTTCGTTCTGCTCCAGAAGTTAATACTATAAGGTCGGCATACACTCTAATCTCTCGAAATTCATTTTATTTATTTTTTTAAAAAAAATTTTAATAGTTTAATTGATCGACAATCTTTCACTTTCATTCTCACTTCATAATTCTTTTTCTACTCAATTTTGGTTCGGAGAAAATATTAAAAAATTTTAATAGCTTGATTGATTGATTTATTAAGTGAACTTTTCAATTAAGTTAAATTTGCTGGTGAGAGTTCGATTTTTTGCCAATAATTTCCTTTCCGATTTTCCCTTTCGGAACGAAGATCTGCCTCTCTGGTACTCTTTTTTTAATTATTTTTATTAATAAAATATATAATCAAAATTTTCTGATGCAACTTTGAATTTGTGCTGTGAAGGCCCATTAACAAGTATGAGATTGATTATGGAGATAATTGCGATAGGTAGTCATTTGGTCGAAGTAAATAGTAATCATCAAAAAGATGATTGTGTTCATATTTGCTGTGCAGTTGCCATAATCAATAATATATTTAGGTTTTTCAGTGTAGCATAATATATATTTAATGTATTATGTATGTATAAGTAACAACAATAATAATACATTACTAGAATGTTGTATGTGAGATTTGAAAAGGATACGATGTACGCTGATCTTTATCACTTCATCAAGAGAGGTTGAATCTAATTTCAAAAAGTAATTGATATTATATGTTTAAGGTATATTTTTTTTATAATTTTTGATAAATTATATTATATTTTTTTAATAATTTTTGATAAATTATATTATATATATTTTATAATTTATTTAAATAAAATATAATTATATTTATTATATATATTTAAAATTACTCTATATTGTTAAAATTAACTGAGAAGATTCCTTTTTTCAATTGAAAATGATCAATCGTCGAGTGTGATTTTCCATAAAATGGAAAATTATATATTAATGTATTTTATTATGGTTGACCAATGGATATAACTGTTTTCTTGTCGTTATATAATAGCCATATATGTTGTTTTTTGACTATTTCATGATTGTTGTCCACACAGAGAGTATACATTTGTACGTAGGAGTTGTCCAGTTCAATTTTTATAAGTACTATGCAACAAATTCCCAAGAAAGTCTCAATATTATTTTTTCTTGAAATATAAATACCCAAAAAAGGAAACTAAATTTCACGAAATAATAAAAAGAGTAAAATAAGTGGTCCTATGGTAGGATCCACAGTTGAGTGTTGTGTTAGCATTGTGCATTAAATGTTAGGTGTATACAAATACTTTTTTATAAAATTTATCAAATTATCTATCAGAATAGTCATCACAACTTGGAAGCATCACTATCAATAAAAATTAACAGCAGCGTAGAGTGGTCCAAAATATTACTCCTTCCGTCTTATATTATTTTAATTTTTAAAATTATTTTTAAGATTTAAAATATTTGAATTGTTCAAATTGAAGATTAATGTTTAAATTTTTTTTTCATATTTATTTTTTAATTTATTAAATTTTTATATTTTTAAGATATAAAT
>JAOTQJ010000002.1:19400226-19421441 GCA_025642045.1 Solanum sejunctum
TATTTTTTAATTTATTAAATTTTTATATTTTTAAGATATAAATTATATTATATATTTATAATTTTATAAAAGATAAAAATAAAAATATTATATAAATTTTATTTTTAAATATTTATTTTAATATATATATTATTTTATAAATTAAATAAATGAGACGGAAAGAATAATAGAAAATGTTGCTTTATCATAAATGAAATATCAACATCGAATTAAAACATTACACCAGAATAGCAACTACGTAAACTTTTAAAAAACGTAATGATGATAAATCCAAAGGATCTTTAAATGTCAGCCTTTATAGCTCCATCAATCTTGGTTGGCATCACGTGACATCTGTGGCTACTCACGTGGCATCCTCTGCTCCAAGTAATTTTTTATAATTCTTAAAATAATCTTGATTAATGATGTAACATTGCTCTTTTTTCATTTTTTTTATAATGGATATAAATTAATATATATTTTTTCTATTTTATTTTACGTGATTTTTTTCTTTTAAGAATTGCTTTCGATATAAGTTTTAAATTTTTTTTAAAAATTATTATACCAAATGAAAGAGTTACATAAAAAAAGGGACGGGAGAGTAATAATAATTGTGATCACCACCAAATATTATATTATTTGGTCGTCTTTGTAGTACAGATATATTGTCTTGACAAAAGCTATTAACTTCATTTGAATGCATAACTTCTAAAGCTTGGTTTGTCGTAAGAATTTAAAGTTAATTAGTTTTAAATATAGTTGTTTTACTTGATCCACAAATTTATGAAAATAATTTTTCTAGCTTCACGAGGTTAAGATTACATGCACAACACCTCTTCAGACTTAACTTGTAGAATGATATTGAATCTATTATTATTGTTGTCGTGTCTTAAAATATGAAAATATATTGTTCTTTTATAATACAAACTTTAAGAAAAAGTAACTTACATAATGAAATCAAGGTAGGTGTACATATCTGCTCTACATGACAATTGATTCTGCCTGTATAAAAAAAGCAGTAATTCGAAAAGGAGAACTCCTTAAATTTGAAAGGCAAAACTATTTAACATCTGAAAAATTCACTTTTAAACAAATTATTAGTAGAAAAATTGTTGGCATGTTGCTCAGACTCTCTCAAAAATGACGTTGGGCTCGTGTTGGATCCTTTAAAAATTCACTACTTTTGAGGATCTGACATGAACGCGTAGACATTTCGAAGAGTGCATTCATAGCTATACTCTTTATCGCTCAACTATAACTTAAATTTGATGCAATTTTAAAATTCCTCTGACATGTACTTATAGAAGGGAGAAAAAACATACATTTGTCTAAGAAAAGAAATCATGCTAGTTATTTTAACAATTATGTGACATAGCCGTAGTTGTACTCAAGTATCCTTGCAGGAGAATCCATGTATGAGATGGAGAGAATTCCGTTATGCATATGCTCTTTACAGGATTAATCTGAGTTTTTTTTCCTTTTAATTTCGTGCAGAGCTATGGATAACGGTGTGCATGATAGGTTACTTGATTCTCAAGTAGAAAAAGTTGATGAAAACTTAAAAGGGAGGATCTGCGATGAGTCTAGGAAGATATGGAGAGTTGCATTACCAGGAATACTATCAAGAGTAGCGTCATTTGGAAGTATTGTGGTCACACAATCATTCATTGGACACATTGGTGAATTGGATCTGGCTGCTTATGCACTTGTACAAACTCTCACCGTGCGATTTGTCAATGGTGTACTGGTAAGTTCGCTCTTGTTATCTTTGTTAACATGTACCATGTTCATCATATCTCACGTGCTTGTTCACGTTGTTGGTTGAAGAAGTAATACACTACATTGTATGAATGCAAACATAACAATATAATGTAGAGAAAGATTAAGAGAAGCATATGTGATGATCACACAAACAACATAAGGATTACCCGACATCCACATGTCATTTGTGTCGAGACAAATATAATTATGTATGCTCTGTCTAACAGCTTAGGTTGTTAGATGAGATGATCACACAATTCAAGATGATATTAGCGCCCAGAGAAGTTCGTGTTTTGGATATTCTCATGGTCATCCAAAAAGCAAAAGAACATTTTCATGTATTTGGCCCATGAAAAAAAATTAGGTCCGTATATGACGGGGCATGTTGAGGTATAATATAATTTGGTGTGCTCTATCTAAATGGCTTAAGTTTTTGCTTGACTTGGAGAACTCGAGACATGTCATGTGCTAGTTTATATATATCGTTTTCCCATTTGCTTAACTTCCGTGTTTGTTGTTATAGCTTGGAATGTCAAGTGCGACTGAAACGCTTTGTGGGCAAGCATATGGAGCAGGACAGTATCATATGATGGGAATCTACTTGCAGAGATCATGGATTGTTGATTTCATCACATTAACCCTTTTGCTTCCATTTTTCATCTTTGCCGCTCCAATCTTTAAGCTACTCGGTGAGAATGCATCAATTGCAGATGCTGCCGGATATGTTTCCTACTGGTTCATACCCATGGTCTACAACTTCGTATTTAGCTTGACGATCCAGATGTACCTTCAAGCACAACAGAAGAATATGATTATTGCATGGCTATCTGTCATACAATTTGTGATCCACATTCCTTTGTCTTGGCTACTGGTTACCAAGCTAAATTATGGAGTTCCTGGTGCCATGATAGCGTTGACTATATCCTCGTGGTTTGTAGTAATTGGGGAGTTTGTGTACATCTTAGGAGGTTGGTGCCCTGAAACATGGAGAGGATTCACATTAGCAGCACTGAAAGATATACTACCCGTTGTGAAGCTCTCAATATCCTCCGGTGTTATGGTTTGGTAAAATCTTTTTTCCTTTATATTTTCTTCTCAACCAAGATTTTATCGTTAGTCTCGCCATATTTGAACCTTACAAAGCACATATATTAATCTGAAATTAGATTCATGCCGAGGGGTTAATCGATTCTTGTATTTGGTTGTTTCGCAGCTTAGAGCTATGGTACAATGCTGTTCTAGTCCTGCTGGCGGGGTATATGAAGAACGCAGAGGTTGCTATATCTGCCTTCTCCATTTGGTGAGATTTTCTTTCTTTTTCGCTTTTTTCTTTACATCATTTTGTTTTCCGCACAATGAACATACTGATCAGCTGAGATGATTTTGCAGCCTCAATGTCAATGGATGGGAGTTTATGATAAGCCTTGGTTTTCTTGGAGCTGCTTGGTACGCTACTCTTTCCCTTTGATTCATCGCTATCTCATAGTGTTGTATCCATATCTGACTTGAGACTTTTTTTCCTTTCATTTTTTTCCTCGTACAGTGTCCGGATTGCAAATGAACTCGGGAAAGGAGATGCTAAAGCTGCAAAATTTTCCATTAAAGTCTTAGTGAGCACTTCAATAACAATCGGACTGTTCTTCTGGATTTTGTGCTTGATCTTTGGCGGACATCTCGGATACTTATTCAGTGATGAGAAGGCGGTCGCTGACAGCGTGGCTGACCTTGCTCCTTTACTTTCTATCTCGATTTTGCTCAATAGCATTTACCCTGTACTCTCTGGTAAGTCAAGGCAAAGTTGAAAAAGTTACTAAACATGTTGAAAATGCATAGTCGAGGTGTGCTCAAGCTGACCTGAACACCAGGCACCTCTTGCAAACATTTCTTTATGCATGTGTTTATTCTATGATCTTTTTATGTCATCATTTTTTTTTTTCCTTGACACTTTAGAAAATTTTGTAACCAGGTGTGGCAGTAGGAGCAGGTTTACAAAGCACAGTTGCAATTATAAATTTGTGTTGCTTCTATTTGATTGGAATACCAATTGGAGCTTTGCTTGGATATGTGGCACATCTTCAAGTGAAGGTAAAATTTTTCACTTAATTCAATATTCTCTAGACTTTGCTTTTACACTTAGAAGCTATGTTGCTTAGACTTTTCAAAAATCTAGTTGCAACCATCTCGAATCCTTAAAAAATGGGTTACTTTTGGAGGATCTATCACGCACCTGTCAGTATTTTTAAAGAGTCTGAGCAACATAACTTATAAGACCTTGGCATTTTGTTACCATAGTGCAACTTACCTTATGTTTTGGGGTAATAAGACTCTATTTAACATGTATTATCTGAAAATATTATGTCCGTTTTAAGGTTAAGTGTGAGATTTGAAGTTCTCTTAAGAACTCCTAATTTGCTCTAACATACGAGATTATTTAATATTGGAATGAAGTGGACTTGAATTGTGTCAAATGGATATGATGATTCATATATTTAATCTGTAATATCTTATGATTCGTTTATTTTCTTGATCTGCCCATTTGCCACCTCTAATTCGTCTTTTTGTCATCAGGGTATATGGATTGGAATGATAACTGGAGTAGTTACTCAATCAACTGCATTATGCTACATGACATGGAAAACAGATTGGGATGGAGAGGTAAATACGTAGAATATTAATTCGAAATTTCAAATCTACATATGTAATTTTTTGTAATTTCTAGTTATAAATGTTCAAAATTTATTTTGCAGGTAACAAAAGCCAAACAACGACTCAATCGTTGGTACTTGAAACCTGCTGAAGAGCCTAATCAAAATGATCAAGCTTAAGAATTTGTTGCCTCCAGTTTTGTCCACTTTTTTCTTGTTATTCTTTCTTTTTTGATCGTATATTTGGGTAAATTAGCTTATAATTCAAGATTCCACTTTATTTTTAGTAGTATTGTTTGGATTATGAACTTTAATTTTGACTTCTAGTAGATGATTTTGTTATCCTTAAAATTATTGTGTTGGAGTTTATAAATTGACTCCCTTGGGTTAAGTCATGTGGACAACGACCACATGTGGTTTGAGTTAGGTTCGCATATATTTTATCTTTCTTGGAATTCATTTGTGAAAGTTCACTAGCTATGTATTTGTTGTTGGTTTGAATTTCTAAGCTATCTTTTGAATTTAGACTTGATATTAATTTCCTTTCATGATAATATGACATATCCGTATTGCTAGTGTGATTTTGTTTATAATATCCTCTTTAGACTCCAATTAGAATTTCACTATGTATATTATTATTTTAATATAATTGGAGCAATAGGATAAAATAATCTCGAAATTAGCTAGTGTCTCAAACCAAATATGAGATATTAACCTGAGAATTGAGATTATTATCTATATCGCATGTATCAAATGACCCCTAAATCCATAAGCACAAGAACAAGTTGGTAGTATGCATAGAAAGCAAATCTAAGAAGTATGGGGTTGGCCTACAAGAACAATAGCTGGTGCCATATATTCCTGCATTTGGAGAATCTCCATGATCACTTTTAAGTCCTAATTTTACACAGATATCTATGATACTAAAGCTCCCGCTATGCACAGAGTTTGGAAAAGGGCCACACAGATATGTATGATGAATTTCTGAAATCTTTCATATTATGTACAATAGAACTTTCCAGCCAACATAATGCACTAGATTTTTATCTCCAAGGAAGAGAATTCTTAACATGGTTTACATCAAATATACAGTGGGAGTAATAAAGGTGTAAAAATCAGAAGAAAAAAAAACTAATATGTTGGAGCAAACATGGTCTAAATTATCTCCCCAACAGATTATAGGCAGGTAAATCTTTTACACTGGAGGTATCTTCAAGAGCGAGCTCACGCTCTAGCTGCACTCTGGTGGCCTTCAAAACCTCCTACGAAAAGGAAAGAAAAAGGAGCACATATGTTGGTATAGGTAAAAATATGAAAAGAATCTAATGGAACAGTAAATAGTTACCAACATTGAATTCCATATATGATGCACGCTTCGCTAGCCACTGTGCATCGAGCATTTCAAAGGCAACACAAAAGATGTTGTCAAATGCCATGTCATCTTCACTCAGTAATTCCAGAAAACGGATACCTGCAAGGGTGCTAGGCGTCCCTGCCATTCAAACAAGAAGAGTGAAAATTAATCAGAAAAAGAGGATGATCACATATCATTCAAATCTTCACTTATTCGCCAAAAAGGAACATGCGAGAACTTGTTACATAAGAAGAGGAAAGTTATAGATGTAAGACTTTTCTAACATTCATGAGGAGTAGATCGAGAACAGAGGCGATAAACAAGACATCGAGACTAACTGATTGTTCACATGTCATTAGAAGGAATGACGATACTAGAGCATATGATTATGCATTAGATTTTCAGAATAACACGATTTAATCACCACTTGATTTATTCAAAAGGATGTATTGGAAGCTGTTGATTGTTTAAACATTCAGCATCTATTTCTTAGCCAAAAACATGAAAGACACTAACTTCAAACTGAATTTTCCATACCTGATTGAAGATCCAACATTTGCACCAACATAAACGATATATTGATGCCAGCTACGGCAAATGGATACTCCCACTCAGATCTGTTCCCATTTCTTTTGTGCAACAAGTTCCGGAAAGATTCCTGTAATAGAGCAGGCGATGAGGGAAAAATTATTAATGAAAAAATTACTTACCTGCTCTACCGAACAAGAGAACATTGGTCTTAAGTGAACTCGATTATGCTTTTTCTAAATAGCTATAAGCATCAAGCTTCATGAAACACAAAACAAGTGTCCAAATAAAAAATATATTGCTCAGCTGGAATCAAATTCCCTATAAAGTAAACACATGAACCGAATATATGAACTGCCAAAGAACATGGATTGGTCCATGAAATGCGAAAGGATAACGGGGTCATAAGTACCTCTCTACAATGTGAAATCTTATTTTTACCCTCAGTTATACTTCGGTCATTCATACCCTTGCGGTAAACAAACTGTCTCGTATTCCTGGACCTTAATGGACCTTTTCCTTGAAGCATTTTGACACATGGCATCCACCCAGTCCACGCTGGAGCACAGTTACAGTCAAGGGGAAATATATGACGATTTTCTAACAGCAAGGATATGAATGACCCAAATTATAACAGAGGATAAAACTACCTTGCGGAAAACAAACTGTCTCGTATTCCTGGACCTTAATGGACCTTTTCCTTGAAGCATTTTGACACATGGCGTCCACCCAGTCCACGCTGGAGCACAGTTACAGTCAAGGGGAAATATATGACGATTTTCTAACAGCAAGGGTATGAATGGCCCAAATTATAACAGAGGATAAAACTAAGTTACGTACAGTAGAGGGATAAAGTAGACCTTTTCCCAATACAATAACAATCATCTAGCATTATTTCTGTAAAGATTTGGCACCTGAGCCAAATTCAACCCCAAAAGCTAGCTCAAGATGGGAGGATTGTCGAAGTCCATATAAGGTGCCCAATTTCCCATCCCTCTACCGATGTGGGACGTCTTAACACTCGTCTTCACACACCCAGACCTCAACTGGAGTATGAATACTATAATAAGGGGGCCTAACATCGGTGAATAAAGAATTAAGGATGGACCTAGCTCTGATACTAAGTAAAGATATGACAACTACGCCAAAAGTGAGCTCAAGATGGGAGGATTGTCGAAGTCCATATAAGGTGCCCAATTTCCCATCCTTCTACCGATGTGGGACGTCTTAACACTCGTCTTCACACACCCAGACCTCAACTGGAGTATGAATACTATAATAAGGGGGCCCAACATCGGTGAATAAAGAATTAAGGATGGACCTAGCTCTGATACCAAGTAAAGATATGACAACTACGCCAAAAGCTAGCTCAAGAGGGGAGGATTGTCGAATCCATATAACGAGTCCAATTTCCCAGCCCCTATTTATTTCCACCCTTTTTTTGGTTCTGTTCCCAGTGGGAAGTTCTCGTACTGTGCAGAGTTTACAAGTCTACATAAAGAAAAAACTTGCATAGGCATATATATGCCTGACTGTCTCGGAACACGATTGAAAAGACAATTCCAATCAGAATAATGACAACATAATTATATGATGTACAAACCGGGTATGTCTTGGCAAAGTAGATAAGGTTCTCCAACGATACGAATCCTCCACCCCTGGACATTATGCTCAGAATCTTAGCATAAGCACTAACAACAAAAGAAAAATGTGAATCAAATATACACTTCCCCATATACCTGAAGTCTGTTGAAGGGTCAGATCCTTGCCAACCCATTTCTTTCCAAAGCTCAGATTTAAGAGATGGGAGAGGCCTATCAGGATAAGATAACCTCCATAGCTGCCTAAGAGCATCCTGGCCACACGTACAAGAGACTATGTTATCTTGTGAAACAAGTTTAAGAGATATAATTAGCTACAACTCAAAAGGAGAAAATATAAGTGATCAATTAAAGAACAGCAGTTGGATGCTCCCTTTTCTGTTTTATCATCATGAGTCCAAACTAAAGCAATGCTCTTTCTTGATCTCATTCTACTTAGCTGTTCTTTTGCTCTTGAATTATTTTGCTACTTTTATTGTTTTTCTTGTAGAATTGACATTGCTCTTCATTTTAGCCGTTATTCTATACCTATTTTTTTCTTTTTTACTTGGAGCAGATATAATTGAGCCGAGGGTCTTTTAGAAACAATCTCTCTATCTCATGTGATAAGGTTTTCGTACACTCTACCCTCCCCATGTCCTTGTGATGGATTTACTGAGTATATTGTTGTTGTTATTGTTCTTGTTTGTAGAGAAAAACCTTTCCAGTAATTCTATGTCCCGAGGAAAAGAAGTCACAGTAAGTCATAAGATCTTCTCATTACAAGTCAACCATCTAATATGAGAACCTTGAAAAGGTTGGTATGGAAGCCTTTAACAACTTTGATAAGGGAGATATCAGACCAATAAACTTGAACTGTCCATCGATGAGAACCGCACAGCACAAGTCAATATCTCATTCCCATTGCTAACTCTTCCAGTGCTCAAGTAAAAGGAAAAGGATAAAGTTTACATACTTGATGATCCGAGGAAGAACCATCAAAAGGCATCGCTAGCCTTTGCTTGAGATGTTTGAGCCTTGCTTCCTGCAACCAAATGTCAAAGACTTCAATGACTGGAATTATGTATCAATAGATGGAGAACATACTAAGACTGTAAGGGAGATATCCAGATGAGTTTAATGGACTTGATCTTTTTGGATGAGGATATAAGTGATCTGTAAGGGAGATATCCAGATGAGTTTAATGGACTTGATCTTTTTGGATGAGGATATAAGTGATGGACATGACAATACAAACCCAAATGAAATATCACAAGGCAAACCACAAAATTTTCATATGTCAAACCCCTGCAGACTGTCAGTCCAGCAAAGAGAATGGACTCGAAAAGTTCAAGGCAACATTTTAGGAGAGATAGTTAACATTGTATATAGCAAATGAAAGGTGATCAAAAGTTTAGAAATTTTGCTCTTCAATCCTCATGTATTACCTGTAAAGGGCTAAGTAAAGGAGGTAAAAGATTTCCTGTTGATCCAGCTTGAGTTGAGGCAAAAGGAAAAATCCGGCCAAGAAGTGACCCAGACACAAAGACAATATTTGCTGCAAGATCAATGGAAAATGATCAGAAAATTTGAAATCACTAAAATTGAAACAAAACAAAAAGATATTTTTGATGATTTTAATTTTCTAATCCAATATGTACTGATACAGATCAATACTACAAGAATAAGGCAAAATTTGCAAGCAATACAATCTAAAGAGTAGTCTATGCTCTTATAGTCTTATTCATCCACTGCAGAATCACAAATCTGATTTGGTACATGTTTTTTGATTTTTTTGGAGCTAAATGGTGCATTCCACAAAGACCAACTACTTTGTTGGAATAAAAGAGGACTGACAAAAAGGTAATGAAAAGTTGTCGAACACCCCTACTAGTAGTTATAAGGTGGAGTGCGAGGAAGAGTATAAATCAAAGATACTTAGGTGGCAAAAAAGGAAATATTTGTACTTAAAGCATAGATGTTTACTCTCTTAACCTTTGGTATAAAAATGGAAATGTGCAAAAAGTAGACAGGATACCTAATTTCCTTAGTTCTTCTAACATGTTGCTAGTATAGATGCATATTATTGGCGTTGTACTAACTTATACCATTTTCCAAAAAATAAAAAAATGAAGAAGCCCAAATAAAGAGGGCACTGTTGCTTCACTGTAGCAAGATATGGATGCCAAAAATTTCCCCTTTTTTAAAACTTAATTAGTTAATGTTGTTTCTGAGTAACTCTTGGGGTCTAGTTAATTTATTTCATTAGCTTATCCAAGAAAAGTTGATCTTCTTAAGTTGGGCTCTTGCAAGGAAAAGAATCCCGAGTCCAATGTTGACTAAGATATTAGTCTTACATATGTTTAGTAACATTTTCTAGGTTGTAAATAGATGTTACAATTTAGCTTTCTTGAACTATATTCCATCAAAATATCTCCTTCTTCTGGTCCAATACCATGTTCAGTATGGGGAATTGTAAGTACTTGTCAAAAATAAAAAAAGGTGTGCATATAGCAGATTTGAGAATCCTCATAGGCATATCTTCATTTTGAAGTTTAGTATGTGGAGAAAGAGCGAAGATGCTAAAACTCATAGAAAGGTTATTCACCAAGCCTCCCATCACTGCTCTCTTCCACCTCAAGGAACCTACATATCCCCCCAGAATGGTCTGCTCACATGTTTTGTTTCCCTATTGCCCAGGAATCATTCCTTAACCTAGAAGTTAACAACTAACAAGGTATGAAACGTTACAAAAAGCTTGAATTCTCCACCTACCCTTACTGCTTGCTGCACCCCACTTCTTCAGTGTTTCTTCTCCTAGTCTAACCTTTCAAATGATGTTTGCTGTTCAACAGATTCAGCTTCTATTGTTAAGCCATAACAAGGGAATGAGCTAGATAATGCTGTGATGCCCTATCTTTTAAGTAGTTTTAGGTGTGGGTAAGTAGTTGCATTGCACAGCATGCACAAAGACCATAACATCAAATTACAACCATATGAAATCACACCGTAATTGCATTGCACAACATGCGCAGAGAGCATAACATCAATACAAACAAACAAAATCACACCTAACCATTGTGCCCATTGAGAAATCAGATCAGAAAACAGCAGCGTCCAGTGCAAGTGTTCCCTCCTTCGCCCTTCATCCAACGCATCTTCAAGCGTACGTACCTACAATTCAAAGAATTCCCATTTCACAATACAACTCAAATCTTCTCTATCACAGCACAAAATCCCAAAAAGCACAATCTTTTAGCAACATAACTGAAAAACTATCATCAAAAAGCCTAAACAGCAAAACAAATTCCAACCCATTACACAATCCAATTCAAATTATATCTGTCACAGCACAAAATCCCAAAAGGGGCAGCTTTTAACAACATAATTCAACAGTTTATCAACTTAACAAATAGAGTACAACCCACAAAGGGAAATTTCAAATAACACACCAAAAAACAACTATCATCAAATAAATCCCAGAAGATAAAAGAACATTAAATGGTTAAAAAAAAACAAAATTTACCTGATCACTGTCATCATATCTCTGGTACCCAAGTAAAGGCTCATTCAAACCATCATCAGAGCCTAAAGAATCAAAATATTCATTCTTTTTGCCACCAACATCCCCATGATGGAGCCTTCTCCTCAATGTTGATGTCATGAGTATATATATATTCAAGAACTCAAAACCCCACTTCGAATTCAGCAACAGAAACCCAAAAAGATCGAGAAAATTTCCAAATTCTGGATTTAGAGGAAATTCAAAACCCCTAAAATTTAAGAAAACGACAAGAAAAACCTCTTCTTTGGACAATTTTGTTTCTTTCTCGCTTCTACTGTATATTTATTTATATTAATAAATAATAATATTAATTAGTATGCTATTTATATATATATTATTTATTATTTGTCTTTTTCTTAGGAATTAAGGGAGGAAAGAGGTGATGAATATACGCCAATGAGAAAGCTTTAACAAGCTTAAGCATTGGGTCAACTTTAATTAATATTTTCAAATCCCAATTTATATTTTAATTTGTCTTAAAAAATATACTTTTAAATTTATATTTAAAAAATAATTTAACGTTTAGGATCTAGCAATGAATATAGGGTAGAAAATGTTATTTTCTTTCATAGAGGAAGGTTTAGTTTTGGTATTAAATTTTTTATGGTAGCATCTTGAAGGGACGATTAAAACTTGAACATCTAGTTATAATTTAAAATTTTACGTGAAAACTATCATAATAATAATTTATCTTTCTTCTTTAGTATTAGATTTTTTGTTAGAATTTAATAAGATTAAATAATTTTTTAAATTATCTCTATTTTTTTAATTATAAAATAATAATTAATTAATATAACTTTCGACACTTATAATGCAATATAAAAAAATAATTGTACTGTGTTTTAAAAACCGTATGCCACTGATTTTAAAAAAATCCTTATGTCAATACTAATTTGTCATCTTCTTTATGCAATTCTATCAGCTGAATCTTTTTTCCTTTTCCATTTCAGGTTATTGGGAGAGCATGGCCATTGCAAGCTTTAGTTTACCTCTTACATATCTGCAAAATCCTTCTTCTTCTCTTAGATGCAGCAGCAGCAGCAGCAGCAGAAGTTCGTTTGAGAAGCCAATTTTGGTCCCTTCTTCTACTTCTATAGCCAACAAAACCCTGCAGGAAATTCGAAATTCTGGAGTTATCGCTTGCCTTCGAGCCCAAAAGTAACATTTTTTAACCATTTTTGTTTAATTTTTTTGGTAAATAAAGCTAATCAATGTGAAATCTGAAGTGGGGTTGCTCTGAAATTTGAATATAGTTTGATATTAGTAGTGAATTTGTGTTAAGCTATCAAATTCTTGGGTAGAGTTAGTTACCATATGTTGAAGTCTTCGGAAAATAGCTTCTTTATCTCTATGAAGTAATGACAAGGTCCGCATATATTGGGTATGTTGTTGTTGTAGCTAGTTACCAACAATATTTATCCTTACAACTGCAGTATTCCTGTTATTTAAGCTCCCATTTGGCCATAGTTGTTGGAGTAGAATCTTGAAAATTTGAGTTTTCGAGGTGTGATTGTTTGAATTTGAAGTTGTGTTTGGACATGCATTTTAGTGCGAATAAGTTGAAGTTTTGTGAGTGAAGTTCAAGCTAATTTTTGGAAGCTGAAAATATGTGACGATTTGTTTTCAAATTTTGATCAAATTTCACGGCCAAATAGATATTTGAAGATAAATTTTCAAAATCTAGCTTACTATATGGAAGTCCTTTTATTGAAGAGTGATTACTTTTGTAACAGGGTATTTTTCTCTTTAAATATATAGTCAAAAAGTGGTTCCCAAAAATGCTAAGCTTTGAAGCCAACTAATGTAGATTATTTAGGGAAAGAGAGTTTTTCGCCATGCTAACTTAGGGATTTAGTTCTCGATTGCAGATTGCTGTTTGGTAATCAAACTTTTGTGTATAAGTGTCTTATAATCTGGATATTAGAAAAGTTTATCTTGGAAAAAGTAGTACTTTTTAACTAAATTTGGTTTATTTCGCATTTTCATCTCCATTTTTTCCTGCCGTTTCAAATTTCTTAAAAACATGCAAAAGTGAAGTTGCACCTTTCCATGTTGTTTAGTGCAGACCTGGCTAATCGAGCTGCACGTGCCGCATTGGATGGTGGAATTTCAGTTGTAAGTTTGAATCTATCTGATATACTCATTACCCCTTCATCCCAAGTTCATTGTCCAAGCTTAACTGATGTAGGTATAGATATTAGAGTTGAAACTCTCCATGATTTATAGAATATCACATCATTTTTTTCCTTTTACGCAAGTGGAAGATAGTACTTTGTGACTAACCCAAAGGAAAAGACAACAACTTCAACTTGGACTATTATATTCTGGGCAACTTCTTGAAACATATATCATGATTTGTTAGTTAGATTTAAAATTTTGCATCTATGAGACCAAATTCTCTTTAATGAAGTATTGTGAAGGTTTTTTGGTTCTTACATAGGTTTTGCAATATGATAAGAAATTGGTTACGATCTAAAATTTTCTTTCTATACTTGAAATAGCCCTGACATGGAAAAATGAATATCAACTGCAATGTGTTCTTCTACCTTAAGACTTAATTTTGTTAGTTACTAATGTATACTGAAAATCCCCCTACACTTAATATCGGAAGACTGCAAAATTAGATAGTATAGGTAAACCATTTTCATTTCTTTCGACAAAAAAGATCAAGATCTTGTTGCTTTAAAGGTTTTTGGACGAGAGAAGAGGTAGACTTAGCAAAAACTAAAACTTAGGTAACACCATGTTCCAACATTTGTCATGATACCTTGCTGTTGCACACTACTTCTTTTCCTTAAATGTGAATGTGAGTATTCTCTCTGTTATGAGGATATTTCCACCTTTTCAATGCATATTTTGTTCAGAGTACAAAGAGGTGTTCTGATAGTCTTTATCTTCTAACATTGCAGCTGGAAATTGTGGTGTCCACTCCAGACGTTTTTGAGGTACTTTGAGACATGCAGCTGCTTGCTCTTTCTCATGCTGGAAAGCAGTAAACATTTGGCTGACTTATGTGCTTCCTTTCCTTTATGCAGGTGTTAAGAAACCTAGTACATGATTATCCCACAAAAACCTTTGGAGTAAGAATTCACTAGCTTCTTTTATTAATTCACAATATTTTGGTTCAAAGAAAAGGAAGGGAAGGGAAAGAAGAATAGGAACTTGTTGTGTTCCCTCTCTTGTGTGGTAACTTCCCTTGTTGAGCATCTGATGTAGCTGAAAGGAAGTAGAAGACGTTCATTTTGATCATTCTTTTTTGCCTGATTTCTTCTTTTGGGGTGGGGGTTGGGGATGGAAGCAGCCCTTGACTTCAATTAAACTTGTTTTTTACTTCCCGAAGGAGGGAAAGAAGTCTTTGGTAATTTCTTGGCTTTCCCTCTACCATAACCTCCCTTTATCACCCATCAAAGTGTGGCGTAAATTCAGTCTTAACATCCTCAATGTGTCTGCTTCTTGGTAGGTTTTCAGTCCCTCTGTTATTGTATTCCAAAAGTTTTTAAATTTACCTTTGCTTAAGTGCAAACTCTAGTTTCTTTAGTAGTTATTCCTTGTTCGTGATTTGTAAGACATTCTTTCTCGCGGCATGACATTTGTTTGTGGATAAGCAGGTGTACCAACAGTGAGGGCATGCTTGTCTTTATCCAACAAAGGAAACATCCAAATACCATAGTGTCAACTTTATGTATTGTGGACTCTGTGTAAAACATAATTAGGACAGGCTACCAATTGTAATTGTAGGCACGTGTTCTCTATGTTTGCAGGTTGGAACAGTATTACAGGCTAAAGATGCCAAAGATTCTATAAAGGCTGGAGCTAAATTTCTGATGAGTCCTGCAACAGTTATGGTATGTGCTGGTGTTTCAACCTTTCAGACCTTATGCCAAATCCAAATGCCTATTTAAGTGTATATCTTATACAAAAAATATCAGTCCTATTACCTGCGAATGTCTTTAATGGATATATATATATAGTTGTGAATGCCTAAATGGTAGTTGTATTTCGTTTCCATGGCGACTTCTTTGCTTGATTCTTGCATGTTTTTCCTTTATCTCAGGATATTCTAGTTGGTGTCTCACAGAGTGGTGCTCTTTATATACCTGGAGTAATGACCCCCACGGAGGTACTGGAAAATCTTGGTCTTCATTTCATCTTGTGATCGTACACCAAAAAAAGATAACAGGATTTTGCCTTCAACGACTTGGGAAAGGGCAGAGCCCCTGCCAAGTGCTGTGTTTTTTAATGCCCATCTGTATCACACAACTGGGGGGACACTTATTTCTTGAATATCGACAAGATCTTTTCATGTCATGAAAATATTCAGATTACAACCGCAAAAGAGAGTAATGCAATTGTTTTATGATCCTGCAGATATTATCTGCTTTCAATGCAGGTGCCAAAATTGTAAAGGTGAGTCATGACTGTTTTCAATTTGTCCCTTGCTCTGTGGTTTACCACTTTAGCTTGCAGGATTCTTTGATCCTAGCCTATGGAAGGATGTGATGGGTAATGTTTATTGTTTAAACATTTGCTATATAGTTAGTTGTTGTTGGAGTTTTGTTTAATCAACCGCAGGAACTCAATACTCTGTTAGTCCTGGTATATGACATTGGAATTCTGTGAAAGAATCACTTTGATTTATATTTCCACTCCATGCTATCGTACAACTACAGTACAAATATTCACCAGTTCTACATGTAATGTATGTCATGATGTTTGTTCCTTCTGTTGAAATGAATATATTTGTTTTTACGGAGGGTAGCTTAATAAATAACTGTCTCCGCGGTGATCCTTTTTACAACTTCCTTCTTTTTTGGGCTTTTACGTAGGTTTATCCTGTCGCTACACTAGGTGGTGTTGGGTACATTTCAGCTTTGAAAAGGCCTTTTTCTCATATCCCTATGGTTGCATCACAAGGCATAACAATAGGTTGGTTATCTAAATAGAAGTCTTGGTGATAAGCCCATATTTTATTTATTAATCTTTTCTTTTAGATTAGTCATCAGTCGGTTTTCAAAAATTATCATCTCAGGGACATTTCAAAAAGTTCTCCAGTTCTTTTCATTTAGAAGATAACTTGAAGGATCTGCTTCACCTCTTGGTAGTAATGAAATTCGAAATGTTGTTTTTGCTAAAAGTTGATCTTCAACAAATTCTTATGGAGCTTATGGTGATAGTGAAAGGAATAATGCAATATGGCCCGTGCCCTTTGGCTCTTCTTCCACCATCTCTCCATCAGACGAGGAAAACTTAAATGAGTTCCAGGAGCTACTGACAGCAAGAGAAGTGTAAAAGTTCTTAAATCATCATACTAATCGAAATTTACTAGAATGTGGAAATGAACTCTGTATTAGTTGATCGTCTGTGTTTTTCATTTATTACCGCAGTATCTGATATACACTTACCAAGAATCTGTTGTTTCTCTAGTCTGTCATGTCTCTCTTACTATCTGCTACATTGTATGAGAAATGATGGATAGTTGTGCTTTGGTACAGATTTGGTTGGGCAATACATTGGTCAGGGAGCATCCGCAGTTGTTCTATCTGATGCCATATTTGATAAAGAGGCAATGAATCAACAGAATTTCGATAAAATATATCAACTTGCAAGCCATGCAGCTTTACAGGGTAAACAAGCTATTGAAAGGTCAAAATATTAGGTGCTGATGCATCTTTCGATTTGTTAAATCCCCATGGAACTGCAGTAATTTATGAGAAATGAGAAATCAGATTAAGCTGTCCCTCATCCTGCTTCAAGTTTGGTAAGCGATAATGTACTTTTAACTGTTAAAGTGACTTTCTAGATATGCACTAAGTTTGTGGCCCAATTATATGATGCATTAGTCCCTAAACCTTGCTATCAGTTGTTGCCTGTATCATAAGATTCTGCCTTTTGTCCCGTGTTAAGTTACGTCTATTTTTCTAGAAAGACTAAGACCGTGAAATGTCTCTCAAATGTAAAGAATAGAGTCCGAGGTTCACAACTAAATATGTCCACATCACATCAAATGATCAAAACATACACTTGCATACTACTCAAAAATGGAGCCAGACGCTGCTTTCCTTTCATTTGAATGTTGCATCTTGCGTGTCTAAATTCCATCCTTAGTATAACTAGACTTTGACTTCATATCGTGCAGGAAAAACTAAGCTGTGCTGGTTTCAGGACCTCAGTGGACTTTAAATCAGATGGTTAAACGGAAAACAAAGGCTGTACATGGTGGTTAGTTCAGTCTGTGGGCGATTTACAGTCAGTTGAACCTGTTGGGTATGTGTTGCGGTCCATCAAATCGTCTAAATCTGGAAAAGGATGCAGACATGCCAGATTATAAGGTTGCTAAATCAGTTGCTCTTTCACTTCTTCTTTTGTTGTTCTTGTCAAACAATTCAGCTGGTGATGACAGGCTAACTCAACTCTTAATTGTTTCTATCTCATATGTATATACTTAGAATTTGTTATCTAAATTCCAAGAGAAAAATCCTGTGAAAAGTTACACTATTAAATTCATCTTCATCTGAACTCAATACTTTTCGGCTAACACAAATTTATTTATTATAAAAGAACCCATGAAAATTACAACAAATTGTCGTTTCAATTTTTTTTAAAATTTTTTTATTATTGTTGCAAAAATATCACAGGTAATTAGCACAGAATTAAAAAAAAAATTAATATATAGTGTCAAACCTGTAAGGATAAAAGGTTCTTCCAATCTTATAAGGAATATATTATTCCTCCCCGATCTGCCTGGATCTTCTATATAACGTAACAAATGGTTTCAAACTTTTATACGAGCATGATGATCTAATAAAAAGCTCAGAGATGTGTCAAGCATAAAATAAATCCATAATTAATCTGTAATATTAAAATTTATAATTAATATTATATAATATTATAATTTATAATAATATATCTAATATTTATTATTTTAACAAATCTTATTTAATTTTATTTGTGGAGTTTTAAATCCAAAGAATTAATGATGACTATGGGATTTATGTAGAAACCATCAAAAGTGCATTTTGCATACTTTATTAATGGCAGGGGCATATTTGGCCCAATAGGATAAGTGGAGAAACTTTTTGATGATAGACGAAAGTAGAAGAGCATTTTGACTCTTTTCAAACTTGAGACCTCCAACAAGGAAGGATTTGTTTACGATGTCTTGTATAATCATCGAACTTATCGGTCACATCCATGAATTTCTCTTGCCTAATGAAGTTATGTTTTCCCAGTGTTTGGTTAACCATATGCATAATTGAACAATGGTCCTTTTTTCCCCTTACAGGTATGGGGATAAAGGTGATGGTAATTTATGGATTCACTATTTTTTGGCTTTAGGGTATGATGGAATAAAGTAAAATGACTCTTTAGACTGTCCGCGCTTCTTTCAATTGTGAAGTAGCAGTTAGTCAATGCAGCTTTCGACGCTCATCATGGGTCATCCGGAAACAGTCGCGCTATGTTTTTAAACATGGGGGCAGGCTGAATACATCCGATCTCCCCTTACCCCGCAATGGGCGGGAGCCTTTGAGGCATTTGGATAATGTTGTTAATTGAAGTTGAGCTGATATATGTTGCTACTCCTACTTCCACGGCATTTTTCCGTTACGCAGAATCCTATAGTTGTTTTTTCTTTTTAGTAGATTCTGCCCCTAAAGCGAACTCCTGTTCCTCCTCTTCGTGTTCTATGAATCAGACATTGTTGCATGAACAGTTTCAGTTGAAAGACCAAAAGGCTATACTAGTAATATTTGTTTATTTAATAGGATTTGAGTTCTTAGAATATGTAGTATTTTTGTTGGTTCAAGCAAAAAGTGAAAGAAAGTTTGAATTATTTTTCAAAACTTTTATAGTGAATGTACCATAATTAGTGTTATTTTGATTACAACAACAATAACTTACTCGTAAAATTTCACAAGTAATGTCTGAGGAGGATAAAATGTATATAAACTTTATCATTACCTCACAAAGATAGAGAAACTATTTCTAGAAAACCCTCAATGCAAATATATCAACTTCAAAAGCAATTTAAGTTAGATCAATTTGTGATTTACATGAAATGGAACAACGATGTATTGAGTTATTTATGAATGAGCCAGTTTTTTTATTTGTTTTTTCTCTTTGGGTGGAATACAAATTCCTTATTTTAATGAAAAATATTACTCCTATTATAGTTAAAAACATAATTCGTAAATTTTATTTAATTAATATGAAGGCAAGGCAAACATCACATAACTTGAACTTATTCTTTTGATGATGTACAATTATTTACTCAAATTTTATGTTAGTGTTATCATACAAAACTAATTATTATATAATCCGATATAGCATGTGTAGAAAAATTTATACTTAAAAGTTATATGAAATATATTATTCTTACAGCAACAATTTAAATATTTTTTTCATTTCACGCTATACAGTATACTTTAATTTGATATGGCATTTAAGAAGAAAAAAATTACTTTTGAAACTTGTGATATAAAATAATTCATAGATATTTGTATGAATAAGATTTATTTTATTATAGGTAAAAGGAGAATATTAAAGTTGAATTAATTTTAATTATAGTAAGGTAATATTATTTTTGCTATGGACCTAAAGAAAAGATGTCACATAAAATGAGATAGAATGAGTATTCCATTAACAAATAATTACTACTCCAATATACAAGTGAAAAATAGGAGTGACAATTGGGTAGATTTGGTCAAATTTGAGTGAGTAATAATGGGTGAAGACCTGATTTAACCCAACCCAACCCCAATTTCCTTGGATTAATATACCAACAGAGTATCACACAAAATATATTTTTTACTCATTTAGAATTTAATAAATAAGGTTGTGACTTTAATATTTTCTCTTATTATTTTATTTCTTAAAAAAATGCCCAAAACTATATGATATTGATAGAGTATCAATATACCAATGGAACAACACAGAGGATTAAGCCCAGAGTCATATATAATACCGATATGATATCAACATACCGACGAAGTATCACAAGAATATATTTTCTACTAATTTAAAGTTTAACAAACAAGTTTGTGACTTTAATAATTTTCTTTTAATTATTTTATATATTTCTTCAAAAAATAGCCCAAAACTATATGATACGATAGGTTGTCAATATACGAATAATGTATCACAGTCCTACATAATATCAATATGGTGTCAATAAACTAACAGAGTATCATAAAAAATATATATTCTAGTAATTTAGAGTTCAATAATCTTCTTTTAATTGTTTCTTATTTATTTTTTTAAAAAAGAGAGTATAATCCTATATGACACTGGTATGATATATATCGTAGAAGTATCACAGAGGATTAATTCATATCAATTACACTGACATTATGCTGACGTCGTATTAACATTATGTTGACGTCATAGGCAATATAAAAAAATGGGGTAAGAGAATAAATAGTTTGAGCTAGGTGTCATGACCTATCAATTGACCAGAGAAAAGAGAGAAGAATCTAGAGTCAACGAGAGATCTAAAGAAAATTCTAGAACATTATACAAAAGTCGAG
This sequence comes from Solanum sejunctum, assembly GCA_025642045.1. NCBI lineage: Eukaryota > Viridiplantae > Streptophyta > Magnoliopsida > Solanales > Solanaceae > Solanum > Solanum sejunctum. Next base: position 19,421,163 of record JAOTQJ010000002.1, read on the forward strand.
AGCTAAGAATAAGTTTTCAAAAGACTCTAGAATATATTTATTATAAATAATACTTGAAGTTCTTTAGAAAGCTCTAAATATATAGAACATTTTAGAAATTGGACCAAAGTGTTAATATAAAGAAATTGTAAAGTAAATATTAATTACATTTTGGTCCTTACTGAGTAATATAAATAGAAGGGTTATTTCTCTTTTCTTAAGCTGTATGCTATTCGCGGATGACATAGTTTTAATTGACGAGTCTCGGACTAAAGTTAATGAAAGGCTGGAGGCTTGGAG
>JAOTQJ010000002.1:19421541-19439981 GCA_025642045.1 Solanum sejunctum
TGTATGTATGCATTTTCGATTGCTTTCCACTATAGTCGTTTTTGTATCTAGTATTTTTTTGACCGATATATTTAAATTGAGAGTCTTTTGAAAATAACATCTTTATCTATCTCTATGAGATAATGGTAAAGTTTGCATAAAATTTTATCCTCCCCACTCGTGGGATTCACTGGGCATGTTATTGTTGTTGAGTTCGGTAATTGATAGCTAAAAATAAATATCAACAACAACATTACCCCAATGCCTCAAGACTCCCGCCTATTGCTGGGTAAGGGGAGATCGGATGTACGCAGCTTGACCCCTATGTTTAAAAATATAGCGCGACTGTTTCCGAAAAAAATAAATGTCAAATACCGAATTTTAAGTAATTTTATAATTGTTACTAATGAGTAATGAATTGCTTTATGACTTTCATTAAGCCGATACCAAATGATACTAATGTCGCATACTAATCTCAAATTCAATGTAGTAATTCTAAAATTTTACTGTCAAACATCAAATTATCAAAAAATTTGATTCGATCATTCGATTTTCAGTGTTTTATATCTAGCCCTATTATCGAATCAAGATTAAATTTACCTCATATTTAATTTAACATATCAACTAATCCCAAAAATTATTTCAACAATTATCTCATCTCACGTACCAAAGGACTACAGATAGCATAAGTAATTACCTCTCTCTCATCCCGCTCCTTGTAATACTGCTTCCAGATCTTCCGATCTGGTTTACCCTCCAAAATTTCATAGAAAGGATCATCCGAATCCCAATCTGTAGAGTAATAGCTTTCCTCTGAATCACTTGAATCTTCTTCTTCTCCTTCCGATTGTCGTTTCCTCCCACGAGCGGGACATTCGCCAGGGATCTCCGGCTCCTGCGCCGACGTTGCAGTGATTTTACGTTTAGCGGGTGTTCCAATTGACTCATTTTTTTAAATAATTTTTTATTTTTAATTAGTTTTTAAATTTTGAAAGTGTTTGAATAATATAAAAAATAATATTTTTTAAAAACTAAAAAAGTGTAAAAAAAATTAAAATTTACTTTTGACTTTTAAATAACTTTAAAAAAAAATTCATCCAAACACTCGTCGACCTAATACATGAAGCTCTTTTCCCTTTAATTAATTTACAGTCAAAATTTTCTCTTTTTTTTTATAACAATTACTCCTCTTTATATGGGAATTTTGAGAGTTTTTATTTTTAAAATTTAGACATGAATAATATAATTATGTTTATGTGAATGACTTTCTTTTCTCCTGGAGTGGAATTCGAGTATAGGACTTTGCCTGCTACTTGATTGTTGATACTTTCTCAAATAATGCGGGTTAAGAATAAAGCTATTGCGTCTAAGGCGAAAGGCTCTGTTCAGCTCGATAGGGGGCAGGAACAGAACAAGAGGATTAAGACAAGGGAGAAGTTTAGTTATCAAGTTCCTTTATTAAGGTAAGAATGATTCTGTTGATACATTCGAGTTTAATCATAATTAGGAAATTAAATTTATTGTTCATTACAATAGTTATATGACAGTTCAAATCTTTTTATCAAAAAAATACGTCCTCGAGCTCATCCTTGTTTCAAGAAAAGTGCATGAGCATTCTCATCACTGCAATAGAGACAAGGATGTTGAGTCTTAATATGTTCATCATTTTCCAAAACATCCCTAGACTTCAACACCAATTCTTTGTTACTAAGAGGGCCACAATTTTTCTCCAACACAAGTAAAATTGCATGGCTAAATGCCCCATAAGCTTGATTTTCATTTTCATTTCCTCCAACATCTTGACATTCTTCATTAGCTTGACATCCACTTAACAAAATACCCTCATCTTGTTTTAGTGGCTTCAACAAATCTAACTCAATTTGGGGCAAAGAAAACATGACACTAGCCTCATTTCCAAAGAGTTGTAACATGTGTGTTCCAATATCTGAGGTGTTTATGTTTGTTAAGGATGTTAGATGTTCCAAGATAGTTTCATGAGGGATGAACTTAGACTTGGAGTAACAAGATTTTGATGCCGACTCTGATTTGTTTGGGACTGAGACATAGTTATTTTTGTCGAATTCTTGATTTTTTGGGTTGTGATGAGATGGTCCAATTTGCTCCTTCTCTTTGTCAATTAGGCCTCCACTATGGCAAGAATCAGAAAGGATAGTGAAAGTTGCTCCTTGTGGTATTCGATTCACTATTTTTCGAATGTCTATATCTGCCAAATAAATGTTTAATTTAGAAGTTACTTATAAGAAATTAAAATTGTGTAATAATAATATGTAAAATGCAAACTTTTTTTTTCATAAACGAACCCGAACAGTTAGGCAATACTCAAGTACCTAAAAAGGCTAGCTATGTCAGAGTCATTATGCTTGAGTTGAGTCATTATACTGGATTTGAGTCATTTGTTATGGCTCGATCCTTTTATGGCGGATATTAGTGCGCAAACCCCTTTCTTCTATATTTTTCAAGAGAATTGATATATGGTGGCTTCGATGAGTAGATGTTTTGGACTCTCCGTCAAGTCTATAGCTAGATTAGGTTCCTTTGAAGTATATGAGTTGATTTCTCAAATGATCATTCAGTTTCATGATTTTTTTCGCAAATAAATTTCTTGTGAAAAAAAAATAATCTATGTACTTTTATGACTTTAGTGTGATAAATCGCAATTTTAGTGATTGTATATCATTAAAATTTTCAGGACTAACATGACATAATCACCATAGATATTTTTTATTTCATTTGGCATGCTTATTTTTCCGATGTTGGATGAGACAAAACAGGCGGATACAATAGGTCTAGGTAGGGGCGGAGCTACACTATAGTTAGGGAGTTTAGAACCCCTTTCGATGAATAATTATATTATTGATATATTATTAAAATAATTTTTTATGTGTATATAATCGATGTCAAATTCCCGATTAGTTTGTGTACCTACTTCTTCATATTTTGAACCCATTGATGAAAATCTTGACTCCACCACTGAATCTCGAGTTGATTGATTAGATTAGATTAGATAAGTTGAAGAAACTTACTAGTAATATAATTGAAATCCAAAGGAATTATGGCTTCTTCTTGGTTCTTTTTTCCAGTTAAAGTTCCATGGCCACTGAAATGGAAGTACAAAACATCTCCTGGTTCAGCTTCATCAACCATTTTATTAAGTGCTTTCTTGATATTAACTCCAGTAGGCATTACAGGACAGCCTGATTTATCCATCAGTAGCTCAATGTGTTCGGGATCGAACCCGAATCGATTCACTAACACATCTCTCATTGCTAAAACATCGTTGTGACATCCATGTAACCTGTAACAGCAGCAAAGTCAAAAATTTCGTTAAGATATGAAAAAAGTAAATTTTGATCTACGTGCATCAGTGGCAGAGCTAGGAATTAAATTATTTTTTCTTTTTTTGTATATAATATTTATAATTTTTCAATTGTACCCTTATGTCTCTTTTTGTGACATATACAATATAATTTTTTATATACTCGATCGATAAAGGATGTTCAATTGACTGACCTGTAACGTGTATTTTCATAGTTGCAACCAACTAGAACTGCCAATTTTTTACCAATTTTCTCCATTTTTTTTCAGAAATAAATGATTGCAAGAATTGTTTTTGTTTGTAGATTATTTATCAATGTTTGAAATGTTTTTTTGTGGTTTAATTGAAGTTCAAATTTATAGAGAAATTATAAGTTTGTTATATATAAGTTTGTTATTGCTTGTAAGTTTCATTTCTTGTAGTCATTATTAATTGCTTATGAGATGCAATTGCTTAGTTTTTACTTTAAGAAAATAGAGGAATTACGCAAAAGCTTATATTTTAATTGTTTTATTTTAATTGAGTAATTCGAAACTATATATTTAAGGAATCTCGACACATGGAATGATCAAAAATTATTTCTTTTGATTGACTAGAAGGTTACGAATTCAAGCTGTAAAATTTATATGTTGCAAAAATGTAAAGTAAGATCTTTATACACATCTTACGCACAACAAGAGCTTCTGCATAGCCTTTCAGTAATCTAAAACTATCGGAAGAGAGTCTTGACAAAAGTTGTTTTAATATTGTGATTCATGGTGGAGCCAGGATTATCACTCAAGAGATTTAAAATTGAAAAAGTAGTCACACGAACTAGTTGAAGGGGATTCAACCAGTGGCGGAGACACATAGTACTCAGTGGGTTCGGTGAACATCCCTTCGGTGAAAACCTGTACTATTTATATATGGTAAAAATAATTTTTTATGTATATATAATACATGTTGATCGTCCTTCAGTTAGTTCATGTCTCTACTTCGTAAAATTTTAAACCCTTTTAAAAAGAAAATCATGCATCCACTACTAGATTCGACATCTACTATATTCATATAAAATATTATTCTAACTATGTATAAATAGTATAATTTATCGTCGAAGGGAATTCGGATGAACCCCTCACCAAAGGAGTAGCTCTGCCGTTGATTGTGACTAGCTAGAAGGTCACCAGATCAAGCTACACAAATTGCCTCTTGCACGAATGTAAAGTAAAATCACGTACATTAGACACATTATGATCCGACTCTTACTCAAATCTTGATATAACCCAACTAATAAAAAGTGTGACATGAAATTGCACGTTTCCTTTCACGTAACATCTACATCAACAAGAGAAATTTCTTAGAAATCACTTTAGATATATTAATGGTATTTACGTGACACAAACTCAAGGCTATATATGACTATATGAGCGATGATTTTTTTTTTTAATCCAAAAAAGTGAGATAAAATAATTAGATAAATCTCCACGTTATCCTAATTTCATTTTCTACAAAATTATATTTTTTAAGATTTTGGCTTCAAAATATTGTTACGGAAATGTTTGCTTCAAAATACATAGTAAAGCCATTCAAGGTACCAATTAGGAAGTTATAATGTTTTTTCGTATTCTATACTCCATGCAGCTAGAATCGTAAATAATTGGTCCAACTCGTAATTCACTTCTAATTTTTGTTTCGATCATAGTAACATTAATTATGATCACGTATAATTGATACATTATAATCCCATCTTCACTTGAACCTTGATATGATCTAGCTAATAAAAAGTGTATCAATTGCATTCCACGATCAGACTTCTACGATCAGACCCTTCCTCAAATCCCATAGTTTGGTTCATCTATATTCCAATTCATAGTAACATAACAACAACATACCTAGTGGCATTCCACAAGTGAGATTTGGAGAGGACAGAATGTACGCAGACCTTACCACTACCTCACGAAGGTAGAGGTTGTTTCCTGGGAACCCTTATCTAAAAAACTTATAAGCAGAATAAACTAAATATGAAAAAAAGAAAATGAAACAAAAAGAATGACTAATAACCAACTCATAGTAATGTCAGGTAAAGAGTGCAGGGAAACCCCTCTTATTGATAAATAGCATAATTGTTAAGGAGTCTTGTTTGTCTCCGTAGAGGCATATAGCACAAGCTTTGTTTGTTCAAATGTTACACATAAGATGAAAGTGTTTTTTAGCAAGTGCTACCTACACATAGGTGATATAGGATGGAATCTGGAATTCGTCTCGACATCCTTTTAGCCAGGTGGCCAGTTCATCTGTCGTCCCCCGAGAAGGTGAAGATGAAGATGATAAACAGATTGGCCTGACAGAAAACAATCTTCAGGTCAATATACATTTAAGATGAAACTACGATAACTGGAAACAATGGGAGCAAAGAAGCGAGCTACAGACATCCACTAGGCCCATCGTTGATCACGAGTCTGAATCCATTCTCGAGAAGACCTTCCTGTTTGGCTACAAGCTTTGCTGTGTAAAGAAGTTGACCAAGAATCTCACAGTGCTTTTCTTCAGCCTGGAAAAGAAAAAAACACAGTAAAGAAACATGCAAGAGTACACCAAAGGTGACCAACTTAGCCATCCGTGAAAGCTGATGACATTACGTTCGACATGAAATTGATTAAAGAAAGATTTGCATATTAAGAGCCAACTTTGATCGAATTTTTCAAGAAGTCCAACTATCACGTGCAAGGACTAAGGATGTCGTCCTATGTATGCCAGATATTTGCTCATTCCGGTAACCAAATGTAAAACGACTATAAGGTTTTACCATTTCCTGGTCCAATATCTTCAAACTCATAACATGACCAAGTCGATGCAACTTTGGATTTTTATCTTTTTTTTTAGAAAAAAGGGTCGACGAGATGTTGGAATTCTAGTGCAGTATATCCTCGTTTCTATCATATCGGGTTCCCACTTTTCCCCCATTCTCAGGTGCTAAGGTACCAATTTCTTCTATTGTCAATCGTGAAAGGAACACTAACATCACACTAGAGTGGAAAAAATATATATGCTGAAGAAGGTGTGGAGAAGCCGAGAAGATGAAGCAGCAGCATAAGTTTTCTCTACAAAATGCACCCAATTTTCTATACAAGCAGGAACTCTTGTATAAAAGACGCGGGAAACAAGCGGTAATTTCTGAAGTGTACATTGTCATTTTCAACTCGAACAATAGTCTCATGAGCATATCTTTCCATAGAACCAGCACTAAAGGTAGTGGAGGCCCTTCTCTTCCTTATTCTGCTTTTCGTCAACGTGACTTTTTCTGATGATTAACCAAACCAAATAGTTCAATCAAGTGAATTTCCTCTCCCTCGACTAAATGTAATTTAATTATATATTATCTAATTTCATTTCTATACTTTCCTTTTACTTGTTACTCTTATTCTATGGCCTATGCCTTGATTAAGCATAGATTTAGCTGCATAATTCCTATACAGGTTAGAGAGGAGGACAAATAAACAAAGTCACAAAGAAGGTTCGGCAGAGGGAAGGCAAACAAGGAGATCACCCCCTAAGCGATTGAGAGGTCGCATCTAGAATGCCATAAGTCTAACTAGCTCCATAAACTTTTTATTCTCTCTTCTCTTTAAACATGTAAAATGAAAACAAAAAAGAAGGGAATGCCGAGCAGCAGCTCTATAAACTTCTATTCTCAGCCACTGAATAACAGCTCCAAGGAATGCTAAGTCTTAACAAGCTAATTTCTAAATCTTGTATCCCCTTTTTCTCATTTTCAATACTTCGTTTGATCAAATGCAGCAAAGATTGTCATATTAAAGTGCAGTCACATGAAAGAGTCAACCTTTAGCCTCCAAACCAAAACATCTAGTGAAGCAATCACATCAAAGCATCACCATCTTTCTCTTTTCTCATAAATTTGTTTCTCATATACGGATACGCAAATGCTTCATCATGCTCTTGTGTGAAAGCTTACATAACTATGATCAGCATGCTAAAAATTGAACCTATTACTATTTAACAGAAAAAGAAACTTCCCTAACTCCATTTAATGATTCAGGACCAAAAATCACAAATAAAATAAACAAATGAGTGACAAAACACAGATTAAAAAAAAAAAAGGCAACCTCAGGGGTGATATTAATTGTAGACTGCCTGTACAAGTTACGACAGAAAGCAAGAAACAAAGAAATACAGGAAGAAAGAGATAAGTAAGAAAGAGCAAATGAATGAGTACAGAAAGAAACAAGCGACTGATTAAGGAAATAACACAGAAAGAAACAAGCAAGGAGATTAGGAGATCACTCTCACCACCTAGAGTAGCTCACTGCAAGTCTGCGAGCAGCAATGTGCTAAAGCTAGTTTTAATATTCCATTGTTCTTTTTTCATAAACCAAGGATCGTTATATTAAAGTACAGTCACATAGACCAAAGTACACCATTAGCCTCTAAGCCAAGAAATTAGGGAAGCTAGCTTCGAAGTGCAAGCTTCCGTAATTAAAAGCATTGCACCTCATATATTCTAAAGCACAAATGCAGGAAACTTTTGTGCTTCTTATGTGCAACATTTCAAGAACTATGAGCTCCCTATGAAAAGCTTATGCATACTCTTTCGGAAAGTAGACAGAATACCTTGGAAAGCCCAGTTAAGCCATCCCTGACCTTGGGAATAAGCAAAATGTGCACAGGAGCTTGGGGATTTATGTCTCTGAAGGCTAAAACCTGGCATAAAACTTACAATTAAATATAAAATAAAGTACATCACAGAATCAGCTGATATGAAAGCACAAAATTTATCAAAGAATCAGCTGATGTGAAAGCTTAAAGACTTGTATATAGTGAAGCACTATATCGAAATAGTCATACCATAAGCAGTGGATAAGGTACTGACAGGGCACTAAAAAGGCAAACATGCTTCACCGAGTAATTTAAAATTATAGAAAAATAACAACAAAAAATTATATGACTTTGCCAACATTGAAGCAAAGGTTAGGCACCGCTAAAATAATGGCCTATTTGCTTTTCCCCTTGTAATCCAAATGAAGAATTAAAACAGTCACACAAAAAAGAAACACACTTCACATTTTGTGGAATATATTTTCCATGTTGAAGTGGATTGTCCTACTTACATAGCATTGAGGAACATTTTATCCACTTCTTGGAACTAGAACTCACCACATCTTCCAAGACCAGCAGCTTGTATTTACAGAAGTTTATATCAGGATACTTTTTCACTACATCACATTGTCTCAATCATATTATCTATTGCCTGACATCTAAACTTATCTTTCTCACATAAGACAAACAACAATGTGCAAGAAAGAGGTTATCTTATCCCACTTAACAAGGGTTCCTCTAACTGGTGGGAGGAGTTTGATTTAAACCTTTCTTCTCCATTCCACAGAGAATAACAGAAATGAAAAGTTCGGACAAAAGATAATTTGGACCAGGAAGCATTCTACTATGAGTGTGTTTGGTACGAAGGAAAATGATTTCCAATGCTAGGACACCTCGAATTATGATAAATGTTATCCGTGGAAAATATTTTCAACCAAAAGAAGGAAAAATCACAATGTCACTTATTGGTGGCCATCAATTCGTTTTATGGATATCCCAACAGTATAACTCTTCCTCCATATCACTAGCTCTGTAACACTTACAACCAATAACAACAACATACCCAGTGAAATCCCACAAGTGGGGTCTGGGGAGGGTAGAATGTATGCAGACCTTACCATTACCTCCTAGAAGTAGAGAGGTTGTTTTCTGGAAAACCTCGTCTCAAAAACCCATAAGCAGAATAAACTAGATATGACAAAAAGGAAAGGAATGGGAATAAAAAGGGCGACTAATAACGGAAAGCACATAACGATATGTAAAATACGATAAATTTGACACACATACAACTGATAATGACAACACATGATATAAACACGACTACTCCTGCTACCCTACTATACCCCAAGGCCAGACATCTACCTAACCCTACCAACCAATTAGCCTACTACTCTAATTCGCGACCTCCACTCCTTTCTATCTAAGGTCATGTCCTCGGTGAGATCAAGTTTCGCCAAATCCTGTCTGATCACCTCCTCCCAATACTTCTTCGGTCTACCACTACCCCTCCGTGTGTCTCCCAAAACCAATCTCTCGCACCTCCTAACAGCTCTGTAACACTTACATTTAACAATTTTAATACTCAAAAAAAAGAGAGACAAAACACTATCCTTATACGCAGGGATGCTTTCTCTATGATAACCATTTGCCACTACCCCTCCGTGTGTCTCCCAAAACCAATCTCTCGCACCTCCTAACAGCTCTGTAACACTTATATTTAACAATTTTAATACTCAAAAAAAAGAGAGACAAAACACTATCCTTATACGCAGGGATGCTTTCTCTGTGATAACCATTTGTCACTTAATTTTAGACCTAACAAAAAACCAAGTGGTGTCCCCCTCCTACTTCTATTCTACAGGATACCTATATTTTCCCACCAATACAGGTACCAAAACGCTAAAACAATAACAACAACAACATACTTATCCCACAAGTGGGGTCTGGGAGGGTGGTATGCAGCCTTAACCCCACCTTGCGAAGGTAGAGAAGCTGTTTACGATAAACTCTCGGCTGCTCAAGTAAAACATGTAAAAAAAACAAGTATACAAAGCAAATACAGTAGCAAAGATTTCATGCTGAAAACGATGAAAAAAAGAACAATAACAATGCCAAAAAAATAAGATAACCAAATCAAATAAAACATCAGGTAATACAAAAATGCTTAAACAGATCCAAAATTATCCAGTAGCAAACGTTCTCCACTGTGATCTCCCCCTAATACACAAAACCTGAACATCAAAGGTTTATACCTCAAACAAATACAAGACCAAACAACACAGACAACACACACCCAAGTAGCACATTTACCTTGTCATCCTCAAATACAATATCTGCTGGAATTTCCTTGTTAATGATCTTGTCAAATCTGAAAATCAAGAATCAATTTTTTTAAAATCACATTACATAAACAGAGCTAATAAACAGGAAATAGAAACAATCAAAACAACATCAATAACATATCCAGTTGAATCCCACAAGTGGGATTTGGGGAGGACAGAATGTTCGGAGACCTTACCACTACCTCATAGAGGTAGAAAGGCTGTTTTCTGAGAACTCTCGTCTCAAAACCCATAAGCAAAATAAACTAGATATGAACAAAAAGAAAAGAAAACATAAAGAGCGACTAATAACGAAAAGCACGTAATAGTACTTAAATACAATAAAAGTAACATATATATAAGATGGATAATGACAACACAAGATATAAAGACACAACTAATCCTACTACTAGATATCAAACTAACCCTACTAACCTATTAGCCTGCTACTCTAATTCGCGACCTTCACTCCTTCCTATCTAAGGTCATGTCCTTAATGATATCAATTTTTCACCATATCTTGTCTGATCACATCCCCAATACTTCTAAAAAGAGCCAATTTTTTAAAAAACCCATTGTCTAAAAGGAGCTAATTAAACAGGAAACTGAAAATAGAAAGAAAAATGAATACATGATTAGGAGAATCTGAGTGAAAATCAAGAACCAATTTTTAAACAACCCCATTATATAAACAGAGCTAATAAAAAGGAAATAGAAACACAGAAACAAAAATGAACACATGGTAGAAGAATCTGACTGAAAATCAAGAACCAATTTTTTTAAAAAAAAAAACCATTATCTCAAAAGAGCTAATTAAACAGGAAACTGAAACACAGAAAGAAAAATGAACACATGGTAGGAGAATCTGCCTGAAAATCAAGAACCAATTTTTTAACAACCCCATTATATAACTAGAGCTAGTTAAACAGAAAATCGAAAGATAGAAGTAGAAATGAAAACATACATGGTAGGAGAATCTGAAGGAACAGCAAGAAGTGCAGCTTCTTTCTCAGAAGCCATGGCTGATTTCTTCTGACGAGTAAAATGTGAAGTGAGTATTTGAAGTCGGCTCCTATTGGGGTTTTCTTCTCTCATAATTTTAGCTCCTTTATTGCTTTGTGAGTATAATAACTTGTATTAGTCAACACATCAGTACTATAAGTTTCTCATAATTGTGATTAAATGTACCAAAGTCTACACCAGCAACAATAATATATCTGGTGGTGGTGGAGGGTACAATATACTCAGATCTTATTATTATTTTATTAAGATAGAGAGATTATTTTTAAAAAATTTTCATCTCAAAAATCAAGCTATTTGTTTGTAAATATTTATATATAATAATCTAGATAAATATCACGAGAAATAGTCTATACACATGTGGGCGAAGACGAGGTGCATAAAAGGATACAATAGAGCATCATTTATAAAACTTGTTTCCCTACTTTTCGTCGAGTAAATAATTTTTATTTTTTTCGCAGAGAAAATATTTTTAAAAAAAGAAAGTTGATTAATAGAATATGGGAAAATATTTTCCTCAAGAAATTAATTTATCTCATCCTTACGAATCAATTGACTATAAGGCCCAACACTTCATCAATCAAACCATCATGATAAATAATCATCCATTTTCAATTGAAAATTTTAAATTTGAATTTTATCTGCACCTCCACGCTTCAAATTAGGAGCGGAAAAAAAATATTATAACAAGTGAAAATATTTAAATATTGATGAATTTCTTTTATGTTTGTTAATATTATTCTATACATATATATTTCTGAAACTTAAAATCTAGTAACTTATAGTTTATCCAAGTTTTCAATCTCTTTTTCACTTGGTGTCATTTGGGATCATTGAAGTTAATATTTGTATTTCAATTATATTCGAAACCTCTTACCTTCCTTTCTTTCATTTGCTTTTTTGTTTTTGGCTCAAGCAGTAGGTCCTTCGACCCTCAAAAAGCTAGATTATTATATATGAATTCAAACGAATTTCATAATTTATTATGTTAAAAAAATTATTATAAATATATATATAAATAGAGTCCTCCTTAAACCATATATTATAACATATAATTTCATTATTATGGACAGCGAAAAATAACGATAAATTATTTTCGACCATAATATGACAATTAGAATTTGCACACAAAATATATTGTTCATCTTCGAGAGGAAATCTACATCGTGAAAATCAAGAAATTTATTTCATTTGCTAAGAAAAAAATTCTTAAATCACCTAAATTAGTATTTACGATCAATACTATATATTGTTTAGAAAAATTTTCACATGGATTTTCTTACTTTATGAATATTGGGCCGGATATTTTGATGAGACTTCCTTAGTTGACGAGGCCCATATGTATACATTCTTGTTTGAAGAATTTTCGCATATAGTCATTTAAAAATATTTTAATTAATTTTTATAGCTATAGTTTGAGTAATTATATTTTATAATTATAGTTATAACAATATTTATATAATTTGCGCAATATTTGTAAATGTTTGTATAATTCGCTATACAATTTACAGTTTTTATATAACATTTGTATATTTCAATATACAATTTGTGCACAACTTTTGAATAATTACGCACAATGTTTGTATAAATCACGCGAATTATGTAAAACTCAAACTGTAATTACAGCTAGATGTTTGCTGCAAGCTGTAATTAATTCAAACTATAACTATTTTAACTAATTAACTAATATATATTTACTTATCCGCATAAATTATTTCCTTGGGTTCCTTCTCTCTTTATATGATATAGTGGGCAAAATCATATGATCAGGCCCATAAAGGTTTTAAGCAATATACCTCGTATACAAAAGTTAGATTGTCATGTCATTCAAAAGATATTAAAAAAATAAAAATTTAAATAGTGAAAATGCAGCCTTAAAAAATAAAACAAATTATCTGATACAATATATAAATGTGACATAATGATATTAAAATTCTTATACAATGTAAATTTTTGTATAGACAATTAATATTGTACTCCTATTAAAATAAGACAAGTGACTTTCAACAAAGAGAGAAGGGAACAAGAATATTTCTATCTATGTACAATCATATTTTTATAATGTCATTATTTGTTTGAATATTTTTTTTATTACTATAATAAATACTATCATGAAGAAGAAATAACAGTAAAATTGTGTTATTTTTACAAGAAGATTTTTTATTTTTATTTTTTGCATAGATGGGAAATAGAAAAGATTGTTTTCTTTTGTTTAATTTCTAAGTGATAATAAGAAATCATTTTCTTAACATAGTATGACATAACATGATGATCAGTTCCATAAAAAACATATTTATTAGGAAAAAGAGTAAAAGTGCCTTTAAATTACGTGAAACAAACAAAAACTCCCTTCGTTTATAGTTTGGTCCAAAAATATCTTCGTCGTCAATATTTTGCTCTAAAAATATCCTTATTATTGATACTTTGGTCCAAGGGAATACAACATCCCACCCTTACTAGTCTTCTACTATAATAAGCGGCTTCCATTCATTTCTATTTAAGGTTATGTCCTTAGTTACATGAATCACCTCTCCTCAATATTTTTTCGATCTACCCCTACCTTCCGCGTAATTCCTAACTCCAACCTCTCGTAACTCCTAACAGGAGTGTCAACACTTCTTCTTTGCACATCATAATTCATCGTAGTCTCGCTTCTCTCATCTTGTTTGACACAGAGGTCACCCTTAACTTTTCTCGAATGATCTCATTCTTAATTTTGTCACCCCTAGTATGTTTACACATATTCCATCTCAATATTTTTATCTCTGCAACCTGTACTTCTGAACAAGTGAGTTCTTCTATTAGCCAACACTCCACTCCATAAAGCAAAGACCAGCTAACCACTACTCTATACAACTTACTTTTTAAGTTTAGATATTATTTTTTATCACACAATACTTCAAAAATAAAACTCCATTTCATTCATAGTACTGCTTCAATACGATGTGTGACATCGTAAGACACAATTTAAAAAAAATGAGACGATCACATAAAGAAACAAACAAGAATTAGGTGAACTATCAAAGGTGGCAAAGAACACCTCAACCCTTTTTTATGGAAACTATTCTTTGTCGAATATAATTTTTTTTCCCACCGACAAAAATAGTCATCGTTTATTCGTTAGAACCCCACAAATAAATTAATCATTTTGGCAATATACAAATGCCAAATTTTTATTCTTTTGCAGTCCCTGTCAAGTAGTCTAATGTAATTAATATAACAACCATATTAATTAATTGGTAAGAAAATCAGAATAAAGACAGATATTTTTATTCCAAATCTAGGAGTTTGAATCAAGAACAATAATCCAAAAATTAAATAACTACCATGATAGTGACAATAGCTTAGTTAATATCATGGCAATTATTAAATGTTTTTTATAAAAAAAAATTAGTATCAAAATTTTGGGAGAATAATAATGTTTTTTAGCTGAATAATTAATTAGCCAAAAGCAGTATAGGTTTAAAATTCGTTAGCACATAAATAGTGAATTAGTTTTGTAATTACTTTCGTTAAAAATAAGTATAACTTCTTTTTTATGATTTAATTATTTAGAAGCTAATAATATTAGTGGAATAGAATTTTTTTCAAATAAAGTATCTAACATAATTGTACTCCCAACGAATCGAATGGAACAAACAAATGAAATAAAAGAGTTAATTCAAACATCTAGCAATTTGAATCAAGAACAGAAAATGGAACAGAAATCATATGAATTCACAACGACTCAATGGCTAAAAAATAAATAAAAAGGTAAGTCGAAGTAGTTTTGATTATTCGATAATCTTATTACTTCAACACATAGTTACTTCTATCGAATGAGTTTTAACAAGGGAATAATTATCTTAAAATAAAGTTTAAATATTCAACATCAATACAAAAATATTATCATAAGTTGTGATTTTTGTTATATCTATATGACGTAACATGCATTTTAAGACAATATAATTAATAAAACCTTATACATAATTTGAAGTTAAATTAAAAGAAAAAAATAACTGATAATTTGTGTTGAGACACAAAGTCCTATATTGGTGATTAATGGAATGGGTGGTCTCCTTATAAGGTTTATACAATCTTCCTCCCTTTGAGCTAATTTTTGGAATATAAATTACATCTAAAACCTTCTTCAATAATTTGAGACGAAAAAAGTAGTTCAGAACATAAGTAAAATATATAATAATTTTGTTTTGTTAGGTTACAACATAGAATGATGCTCCTTGGAAGAATATAATTAGGTAAACTAATTTGTGGATAACAATGTTGTCCATATTTTATTTATTTTTGGATCTTTTAGGAAGTGGAGCATTTGCTATTATCAAGAACATGAACCTAATTTTGGATGGTTTTAGGGTTTATCGTTTCTTTCTAGTATATTTCAATATTTGTACTTAATATTATTTCTTGGAAATATGATTAGGATCTATGAGAACAAGAAAAGAATCAAAACTGACATTTTTGGTTTTTGTTCAATAGCAAGGAATGTAGAATCCTATTGCATCTGAGTTAATTGAGTATATGATCTTTTAAATAAAATTTTATGTTTAAAATTTTTTGTAATATATATTTTTGAAGTCGCTCCTCTTGTTTAGTATGACTTATATATAATTTGTAAGCTATTACATTTAAAGCGAAAATTACCTTCTATGCATACGAAAAATAGCAATAAAAAAAAATGAACGAAATTTAGATTGAGTATGCAATTTTTCAAATAGGATTTTACATTTAGAATCTGTTGCAATATTTTTTGAATCGCTTGATTGTCACATGAAACTATTTGCCTAGTATGATTTATCTCTATTAGGTATATGATTTGTGGGCTATTATATTAAATCGCAAATTACCTTGTGTGCATATGAAAAATAGCAATAGAAAAGCAGGTAGACAAAATTTAGATGGAGTGTGTGGATCTTTCAAATAGGATTTCTGTTGAGACACAAAGTCCCATATTGATGGTTAATGAGATGGGTGGTCTTCTTATAAGGTTTAGGTAATTCTCCTCCCTTTGAGCTAGCTTTTGGTGTGTGAGTTAGGCCTAAGACCTTCTTCAACATGGTATCAGAGCAGGGCGCGTGTCACCCGATGTTGGGCTCCGAGAATTTTTTATAGTTAATGGGATGGATGGTCTGCAATATTATTGGAGTCGCTCGTCACATGAAACGATTTGCCTAGGATAATCTATCTATATTACATATATGATTTATGAGTTATTATATTAAGTTCAAATTAATTAGCTTATATAAAAATAAAATAAAATAAAATTAGTGGACGAGATTTAGAATAATTAAATATTCCAGTAAAGAATATCAATGATCAATATGGTTCCACTTTACTACTACTTGCTTGGACCCAATTTAATTAATTAATTAATTAATTATTTGTAAACCATATATGTTCTAATATTTCAGAGGATGATTCCTATAACCACAGCAACAATACCAAGAAAAACAGTAAAATGTTGGGCTGAAACAGTTATTTTTTATAAAATTTTTAAGGTTACAACATAGTACATAGTATTTTGTCCTGGTCTTTTAATTTCTTCATTATATAAATACCACTTACAGTTTTGTTCTTAATTAATGTATAGATTCCCTGACTAATTAATCTTGGTTTTCTGCAAGTTGAAGGTGTAATTAATCTCTTGATCTAAAATTAACCTAATCTTAATTATTAATAAATGCTTAAAAATTATATTAATAATCCAAAAAATTACATCACCAAAAAAAGTGAGTAAAAAATTATTTCTCGAAAAATGTTGACTAATGTGTACCAAACTTCCAAATACATTGCATTCTTGGAAAATCCATACATGGTGATTTTGGTGTGTGGTAGGCCACATAATTTTTTTTTCAAAAAAAAAAAGAAAGGAAAAATGAATCAAGTTAGGCACTTTTATTTATTCTTTTTTATTTTAATTTTATATAAGATTTTTGATATATTAAAAATAATTGTCTAAGTTTACTTGTTTAATTTGTAAAATTAAGAGATAATTTATTATTTTATGTTTATTTTACTATTTCTATTAATACCAAATTATTTTTTAATATTTAAATAATTTATAATTAATAGAGGGTGATATAGTAAAATTATTTCTCTATTTATTGCTTCCTCCATCCCTTTTTAGCAGTCGTGGTTGTCATTTTGAGAGTTAAATTATATAAATTTTGACTAATATTTTAAGATAGTATTTTTTTCAATCATATTGATGAAAAAAGAGTTACAATCAATAAGATCATGCGTATAATTTTTTAACATCTAAATATTTATTTTAAATATCAAATTAATTAAATCTAATTTAACTTTTTAAATAAGTCAAACTATTTTTCAAAAAATGTAGCATAATAACTAAAAAAGGAACGAAAGAAATATCTTTTCAAAAGTCTTTCAAATATCCGAAAATAGTCGTGCTATATTTTTAAACATAGGGGTCAGGCTACGTATATCCGACCCCCCTTATCCCGTAATGGGCGAAAGTTTTTGAGATATTGGGATAATATTGTTATTGTTAAATTAAATACAAACAAATAAAGATGGATGAAAGTCGTAAAAGATTTAATTTACCTACTTCAAAAGAATCTCCATCATTAAATATCCAAACTTTAATTAAAATATTAAATACAACTTGAACTATATTCTTTTTCTTAATTAACTACTTATATTCAACTTCAAAAGAGTTTGATTCAATGGTCAAGTAGGAAAATCTAGTAAACTCACTACTCCCAAAGGTCTTCACACCTATGAGTCAAGTTCACCATTCTCCATTTTTTTGTTAAATTATAATTAAAGTATGTAGTGGGACATTAAAAATTCTTTTATTCATAATCATGGTATTAGGTTTTATTAAAGAAAATGAATTTTATATCTAATTCAATTTTCGTGAGGTGAGAATTACTAAATACTATATAAATAGATACATAATTTTTAGTCTGATCGATGTAGGACTTATCATCCATCCTTTATATGCTTAGTAGTACTACATACATATCGTCTAGAGTGCAAATAATTTAAGATTGGATTGTAATATCTGATTAAAAAAATTAGAATGATCTTGACTCGAATATCATGATAAAAAAATAAATATTGAGTCAAACTCATTTATCCTGAGATAAAGACCCAAAACCATATTTATGAAAGAGGCACATAACCTCCATTCCTTCCGATATAATACTCAACAAGTTTGAACTCTCAAA
>JAOTQJ010000002.1:19445010-19462787 GCA_025642045.1 Solanum sejunctum
AATAACGAATAATAATACGATAAGAAGCATACGAGATAATCCAATCAAAAAATAAATTAATATGAGAGTAACTAAAGAATATCAACAAACAAATAACATGATAGTGAAATCAAATTTAACATAAGATATTGGTTTATTTAGCAAAAAATTTGTAGGTTAAAGCAAAAAATAAAAATGACAAAAAAAAAACGAATTTTGTTTTTTGATTCCTAGAAAAATGAGAGAATCGTGTAAGTTATTTTTTTTAAATATTTTAATATTTCTTTTTTGGTTTTATTCTTTTTTTTTAATTAATATATTCCTTGAAAAGACGATTCTGTTTCATGCTCTTCGTCACTTAGTCCCTTCAAACGTTACAACTTTTTTTTTCTTTTTGTTCCCTTTTGCTCTCATTTCTCTACAATGAAACTACTCTTCTTCTTTTTTTGTTCTAATTTTCTCACCAAAAATTAATCTTTTTCCAAAACTATTTCCTACCCTTTTTTCCCTTTTCAAAGCAGAAGAAAACCCATTTTGAATCTTTAATTTTGGTTCTATAAATCATCTTTTCTTGGCATTTTAAAAGAGGAGTCTTTGAACACATGAATGGTGGTGTTGGTTCTAGTGGTGTTCAAGAAATGAACTTTTTAATCCCTTGTGCTGAAGATAAGTTTAAGGATGAAACAGAGGGATTAGTAGATTTAATTGGAATTAAGGAGAATAATTATAATATTTATAATGATAATAACAATAATGGGGGTACTAAGTTATGTGCTAGAGGTCATTGGAGACCTCATGAAGATTCAAAGCTTAAAGAACTTGTTGTTCAATATGGTCCACAAAATTGGAATCTCATTGCTGAAAAACTTGAAGGAAGATCAGGTAATTTTTCAATTTTTTTTCTTTTTTAGTGTTTTTTTAAAGTATAAAGGTATTTAATTAGTTGTCAAATGAGATTTAAATTCAATTTTACATAAATTCTAGATCTAACAATGAGTTTTGAAATTACGGTTATTCTCGCTACCTCTTAGTGCTTATTAGTAATTATTACCACAAGAAAGTTGAATCATGGCTCTACTCTAATGGTCAATGAACTTACCAAGAGTCATGAGGTTTCAAATTCGAATTTTAGTAAAATCTAGATGATTTTTTTATCTGTTCTAAATTTGATAAACAGAGTTATCTGATACTTGCTCATGGTGAAAGGTGAAGTCACTAACTTTTTAACTCAGAACTTACCATGTCTAAATAAAGTAAATCTAAATGATTCTTCTATTTGTCCTAGATTTAATGAACAGAGTTATCCATACTTACTGCTGGTAAAAGATGATAGGTAGCAGATATAAGCAAGTCCCCAACTTTTTAACTCAAAACTTACCACGTTTAAATTCTGAATTTAACCATATACCTATTGAACTTGAACTCACTTTTATTTCAACTCAGAACTCACAACGTCTAAATTCTTTTTCAGGAAAAAGCTGCAGGCTAAGATGGTTTAATCAACTAGATCCAAGGATCAATAGAAAAGCATTCACAGAGGAAGAGGAAGAAAGACTACTAACAGCACACAAAATGTATGGCAACAAATGGTCAATGATTGCTAGGCTATTCCCAGGGAGGACAGACAATGGAGTGAAAAATCATTGGCATGTCATAATGGCAAGAAAACATAGGGAACAAAACAGTGTGTATAGAAGAAGAAAGACTTCAAATTTGCAACAAATTATTGCACCTAATAATATCCAAAGTAATTCAACAATTTCTAGCAACAACAACATTGTTGATGATCTTCAAAGTGATTCAACTTGCACTGATCTTTCACTTACTCCTTCAAAAGCCAGTACTCATCCTTTTCTCATGAGAAGATTTAATCATCACCATGTGGAGCATCAAGGTATCATTGATTCTAACACAGGTATAACCTTTTTCTCCCTATGAGTTTAAGTTATATATACTGACAGTAAGTACTAGTTATGATGTTCGAACTATTCAAAAGTGTTATTAGTACATATCATGAACTTTTGAATTGGGTTGATTTCTCAACGAGTTTAAGTTATATATACTGACAGTACTATAGGTAAAAATTTGTAACATATGATTCAAAAACATTATTAGTACATATCATGTATTTTTGAAGGGATGATTTCTCATATATGTAACTTAACTAATAGTTATAATCTCGAAAAGTAATCTAATTTCTTGACTTCAATATTCGTTTCGTTTAAAAAAAAATTTTGTGAGATAATAACTAATCCCTCCAACCCCCGCTAATAAGATAAAAGTTTCATCATCAATATACCCCAGTGCCTCAAAAGGCTCTCGCTCATTGTGGGATGAGGGGGTCGGATGTACGCAGATGATCCATGAGTACAAAAATTTATAAGTACAAAATGTCGCAGGTTCAAATCATGTCATCCTTACCTATTACTGCTCCTTTGAGCAGTAACGAGAGATCAATTAAGATCAACCAATTGAACTATTAAAATTTTTCATTAACTAAGTTACTTTTTTTTTATTAGGCTTGTATGGGAAGGAGCCATTAATTGCAAAGAGTATTGAAGATGAAGGTCATCATCATCATCATCAATATTATCATGGAAATTTGTCAGATACAAATTCAGAAATTTCAGCATCTGAATCAGTAGCCAACAACATGACCAATATTGTCAAGATTTATGAAGAAGAAGAAGAAAAAATTCCCTTCATTGATTTTCTTGGAGTTGGAGCCACTTGAAAATTGATCACTATTGCAAAAGGGGGAAGAATTATGTTTTTTTTTTGAGGGGGTGGGTTAAGTTTATTTTATTACATATATTATGGGGAAGTTATTAAGTAGTTGTAACAATTAAAAGAAGCTAATTAAGAGTTTGTTTTGCCAAATGGAGTAGGATTAATTAGTTTGTAATTGACTCTAATTTTCTATTAATAGAGTTAATATCTTATTTAGTTGTTTTTGGTTTGTATAGTCTTCTCTATTAATGGAAAATAAAATAAAAAAGGCTTTATAGGGCAGATGGTTCTGATTATAAAAATATGATATTCTTTTTTAAGCGAACTTTAGGAAAAAAGGATTGATTGTAATGTTATTATAAGAATTCAACAGACGGACGAGTATCATTTTGTTTCTTTCAAATTTTGTAATTTTTACGTTCAAATCAATCGGAGCTTATGCTAATTTGAGATTGTTTGGTTCGCAACATATCTAGTGAAATCTTACGAGGGGTTTGAGGAGGATAAAATTTACGTAGATTTTACCATTACCTTATAGAGATAAGAGAAATTATTTTTAAAAGATTCTTATCTTAAAAGTAAAAAATATTAGATATAAATAATTAAAATATTTTTAACATTTGAAATTATAGTATCCAAAATTAAATTTGAAATATTCCCCCTTATTCCAATTTGTGTCAAAATAATTCAAAAGGAAGTCTATTTGGATGACATCAATTGTAGTTTTGGCCTATCAGGCAAAGGGGTTTTAATTGCCTATCTTTTATGACTTTTTTTAGAGTTTGGTATACTTTTGTTGACTGCCTCTGATAGTGATTTTTATTGATTTTTTTAAATTTTATTTTAAATATTTGCATGTTTTCTTTTAGTAATAATTATTAGTTCTACTTTTACACGTGTGCTTATGATGACATTTTTCTGGCATGCTTTTTAATTTTGCATGAAATAATTAACTCATTTTTTTACTATTTTGATTGGATTAAGTGAACCTAATCACTAATAGGAAAAAATGAAAGTGAAACACGTACTCATATGAAATCGAGCAAGTCCATAAAGACAGTCACTTTACTAGCAATATTATAATATATTAATTTGATGCATGAATTATCTCATATTTATATAAGAAAAATAAAAAAAATATAACACTCAATTTGTTAGTGATATTGTCATTTTGTATTAATGTAGGAAAAATAAAAAAAATTGGAATGCTTCAATCGGCTAGTGATATTATCCGCCCTCACGAATTTAAAATGCATCACTAATAAATAATTAAAACATGTTTACTTATACATCCAAATTTCTTTAGTGTTTTGTTGATGTGGAACTTTTCTCTATAGATGAGTTGTTATATACACCCCTTTTTATTGACTCAGAAGTCCTCGCTGAGATTTACCTTACCGTATAGGATTCGCCCTGAGGTTTGTGTCGCTTTATCGGAATTTACCTAAACTCAGTTGATTTATGACCCCATATCAAGAAGCTAACACGGAAGTAGCTTTGATAGCATTTATAACGGTCTAGCCCGCTAATAATATTGTCTACTTTAGATCTAAGCCTGTATGACTTTAAAACGCTTCACTACTAGGTAAAACTTATTTAGCAATATATCAAATACCTCTCATGTGTTTTATCGATGTAGAACTTCTATGTAAAAATGAGTTATTACAAAAAGACAATAAGTCAAGGAATTATAGTATAGACAACCTATGTAACACAAATATCGATCATTGATTCTATTTAAAATCATAACACATATATCATACAAAAATAATTTTATCATTGGTTTTGAGGTCACGAGATGAAATATAGAGGTAACAAGTGGCATACACCTCCTTTGAACGAAAGACGCACGTGAAATAAATTAAATATATGATAATTGATAATAAGTTTGAATTTTTTGAGAAAATAATTTCATGCTCTTCAATTTCATACAAGAAATAATTGGATTCCTTCTAAATCGAAAAAGTTATGTAGGTATTTTCACGCCGGAAAGCTTAATATGGGGTGGTTAAAAACTTAAAATGCCTTGTAATAAAAATGACTTTGTATTTAAAAAAATTCAAACTTAAAATTTTTGATAACAATAAAAAAGTATTTATTCCTCCACCACAGTCGTATTGGTACGAATATTCATCATCAATCATCAATATACTCCAGTGCCTCGAAAGGCTCCCGTTCATTACGAGGCGAGAGGGAGTCGAATGTACGCAACCTAACCCCTATGTTTAAAAACATAAAGTGGTTGTTTCTAGATGACCCATGAGGAGCGTCGAAAATTACATTGACTAACTGCTACTTCACAAATGAAAAAAGTGCAGATAGTTTAAAAAGTCATTTTGCTTTATTCCATTATATTAATGCATTAATTATTTCATATTCTACCCTACATTAGATGATACGACAATTCCCTTATAAATTTCTAAATCATTAATTATTTCATATTCTACCCTACATTAGATGATACGACATTCTACCCTACCATCGCCATCATCAGCCATGAAAAGTGATCTATGAACGCTATTTCTACGAAACATAAAGATGGCTTATATTTTCAAAAGCCAAAAGAAATTAACCGACCAAATGTGCAACAGAAGGAAAAGTGTCACGGAGACAAGGTTGTCTTATCGAAAGAAAAGTATGATAAAATTATCGGGAAATCTTAGTAGCTCAATTGATTGGCTACCTGAACCACACCTTGTTGGTAAGGATTCGGTTTTCCAGCTTGCAATAGCCGCCCCATTTCCCCTTCCTTCCCCTATCTTTACAACATAAAGCGCAGGCGATAAAAGGAAGATAACAACAGCTGAAGAAACAGCAAAGAAATTTAGAAGAAACGATGAGCTTAAACAAAAGATCTACTCTAAAATGTATCTTACCATATTCAATCCAATTGTGAAATACTCAACCAAACAGCTTACATATGAGCATTTTGGGTAGGATACACAACATTGTTGCTGCAAGACGAAAATGTAGATGCCGCATGTACCTCTGCTTTTGAACTTTCTTGGAGTTTCTTTACACATCCTGACTCATTCCAGCCGTTTTTAAGATGTATCAACAGTGTGGCACGATGCACATCGGAATGCTTGTTTCATCTGTCATCTGTTGCAGGAGA
Organism: Solanum sejunctum; assembly: GCA_025642045.1. Lineage (NCBI taxonomy): Eukaryota > Viridiplantae > Streptophyta > Magnoliopsida > Solanales > Solanaceae > Solanum > Solanum sejunctum. Next base: position 19,450,835 of record JAOTQJ010000002.1, read on the forward strand.
AAGTTTTACTTATGACCAGTTGAAAATGAGGATTGCTAGTAAGAAACAAGAGGCAGTAAAGCCTGAAATGATAACTGATGAGTATGTTGTTTTTACGCTTAAAAATAAGTAGCACAATGCACTGAGGTGAAAGATACGAAAGTTAAGATTTTATTCGGCAATGACTTCCCAAGCCTGTATGAGGTAGAGAAGTAGTTTTCAATAGACCCTCGACTCAAAAGGAAGGTGTCATGTGCAGGATTCCAAGAAAATATACAACAAAATAGCAAGATACAAAGCAAATGCAGTAACAGAATAATATACATCAAAGAATAAGTGACTATGAAGTTGAATACTACTACTAAAAGGAAAAGAGGATGTTACCCTAACCTCCTCCCCCAGCTACCTAAAAACTTCTACCTTAATCCTCAACCTCCATACGTCCTCCAAGGCCACGTTTTCAGTCAACAGAAGTTGTACCATGTCCTATTTATTCACCTTTACATTCTCATACCTCCTCTTCACATGCCCGAACTATCTCAGTCAGGCTTCCCTCGTCTTGTTCATCGCGGATGTAACTCCCACCTTGCTCCGTATAACTTCATTCTTAATCACATCTCTCCGCGAATGCCCACACGTCCATTTGATTTGAAGTTATGAAGTTATTAAAAACAACTTGATTAGAAGCGCTCTAGCACAAAACCTAATCTCACATAATAACACGAAATACTAGGGTGCCAAGACAAGTGCACTTCCGGTTTTCGATTAATTAATGAAATTTCATCCAAAAGCATCAAGACAATGCAGAGAAGAAAAGACAAGTACATTTGTGTTAGCACGACCATTCACAAAACTCCGGTTCCAGCTGTCGATTATCTAGGACCAGCCCACTACCAAAAGATATTTGCTCGGACACTTCAAAAATGTCAATGGATGCATCTTGAATTCTCCAAAAGCAGTGGTATTTTTGGAGAATCTGACATAGATGTGCCATCAAAATTGAAGAGTACGTGTAACTTAGACCAAAGGTACAGATAGTTAATGAATAAAAAATAACCAAACAGAAACTGACGTACAATGCTCGTTCATCATGTTTCCTTATGATCTCTAATTATTATAATTCTTTTTTTCTTAAAGGGTCAATTTCCCATACTTGTACTTGGTGGTGAAAAAGTAGTCGACGTTTGGTCAAGTCCGAGTTAATTCTTTATGCGATAAAAATCTTCAAGTAAATTAATAACGATGCAAACCTATTCATGCTGCTATTGTACAAATTGCAAAAAACATTGTAATTCATCAAACATTCTTCTAGTTAGCAAGAATATCATAGACTATCCCCTAGGACCTTACAAGGTAAATTGGTTGAGATGGAACGCTTTATGGTGGACAGGATGGAACATGCAGTACAAGAAAGGAGAATCCATTAATAAGCTTCAGTAAAATGCAGCAAAGCATCAACATCTCATAGAAGTGTATTGAAAGATGGAAGCAACCAATGGGTCAATCCAAGTGCCACCTACAACAGTCGATGTAACCAGAGGACACATTTTGTTGCAGCTACACTTCAAAGACCACAAGTGAACTAAGAATAGAGTAAGCAAACAAAAGTTCGTTTATCAAATACCCAAACTAAGCTCTAGCATAGTCGAGTTTGACAAATAATTTGAAGCGCGGCAGAGTCAATATTTAAGGCATCTCATCCTCAAAATCTATAGTTTTCAAAGACAAATTTGACAACTATGAAATACACCGAGTGATAAAATTGAATTGAAGGAAAGTAGTACCGGATATACATTCAGATACTGAGATCAAAATGCATTACATTTAAGACAACATGAGCTGGATATAGTATGAATCATATTACAGAGGATCAAGTCCAGGTAAGCTAAAAGGCAATACCTAGCGGCCCAGAGAAGAAGGATAGGTCACCCCACCTGACCCAACGCCAGATGAATCTTTTGCAGGTGTAGTTATTGTTGCCATTCCTGCTGACACTCCAAGAGAAGGCTGCCCTTTTGTGCACCCTGGTAAGCCCCTAATCCCTGCAAAACTGGGTCTGAGCCATAACTACCTACAACAACCGGACTAATGCTATTTATACCATAACCAGCGCCAATCCCTCCAAACGAAGGATTAAATCCTGATGCAAGCAATGGGTTCATTCCGAATCCCATGTTTTGCCCCATCAAAAGGGGCATCCCACTCACACTCGCACCACCCAATATCCCGGGTGTCACTCCAAAACCATAACTCATCTCATTCTGCTGCACACCTTGATTTGCATTACTACTACTAGCATTATTCAAATTCTCCACAAATCTTTTGCAAAACAATTGACACCCATCAAACGATTTCTGCGGTTCCTCTAACGCCTTATTAGCCCCTTCAACAGACTTATACACAAATATAGCAAACCCCTTAAATTTCCTAGTAACGCTATCAATCCCTGATGGCCCTTCCTCAATTTCACCAAATTTCGCGAAAAAAGCCCGTAACTTTTCACTATCTACATCCGCCCCAACATTCCCAACATAAATTTTCCGGCCACCGGAATCTTGATTACTCCCAGTCCCAGCAGATCCCATAGCAGCCAGCTGACATGAGGTAGTACGATTCCCAATTTTCTTCTGGGGCTCCTTTAAAGCCCTTTTTGCCCCGACCCGTGTTTTGAATAGCACAAACCCATACCCTTTAGCTCTTCCTGTGACCTTATCAGTAATCAATTTACACTCTTCGATTTCTCCATAGGGTTTAAAGGCGTCCAGTAGTTGCTCGGAAGTTGCATCGTAGCTGAGCCCATGAACGAAGATTTTCCTGTGGGTCGGGTCGGTATCGGCAAGAGCTGTGACCCGAGAAAGAATTGATGGGTCATTTGAAGCACCGGCTTTGAACTGCTGGATTATTTGATCTTTACTGAACGGCTCAAGAAGTTTCCGGATACTCTCTCGCTTTGTCGACTCATCTTCGCCGTAGGAGTCGGATTCTTGATCGGATTCGGATTTTTCTTCGGAATCGACTTCTTCAGGATCTTCTTCATATTCTTCTTCCTCTTCTTCTTCTTCTTCTTCTTCAGAGGATGAAGATTGAGGATCAAGTTTAGGTTTTTGTTCTTCCGGTTGAAGCTTTGAGGTTGAAGATGATGATTTTCGCTTAGTCCCCATTGAAGCTCAGCTCAGCTCAGTACAGAGAAATTCTAAACCCTAATTCCTCTTCTTCTAGGGTTTTATGCCTTGTAATTTGGGGTTTTATTTGAATATCATGTTTTAAATATGATTTCCGACCTCCTAATTCTTTTTTGAGTTTCGAATAATTTTATAAATGACACATATATATAATCTAATTATATTTCATAATTATACTTTGATCAATTATATTTTATAACTATAATTATAATAATGCTTAGATAATTATTTGTATACATTTATATTCACTTATATAGTTTGTACTTTTTGTATGCCGTTTATATATTTTACTATATAATTCGTGCATATTATTTGTATAATTTGCTATATAATTCGCAATGTTTGTATATTTTGATATACAATTCTAAGCTGTGCACAACTTTTGTATATTCATATATAATATTTGTATAAATCGCACGAATTATATAAAATTCAAATTGTAAATACAATTAGACATTTATCATAAAATATAATTAATTTAAATTATAATTATATTAATTAATATATATATATATATTTATTTGCGTAATTTTTCCTTTATTTATCTTGAGTTAATATTAAGAAGGCCCAAAGCCATTTATTGAACATTTTTTTAGAAGTTTCAACATTAGACAACATTTTGCAACAGGAACTTGTAATGTAAAGAGGGGCTATCTTTTAAATATGAATTTTGGACACAAGATTTCATGGTGCGAGTCTTAACTCTTAATAGGTGTTGTACATTGTATTTTTATCTCGTAATTTTAAATTATGAGATAAAATATCAAATTCTCTAGAAAAAGCTTGACTTCAAAATTTTATATCAAAATTTCATATTTTTTAAATACAAAAATTGACTCATAAGTTTATATTTTTTTAATAAAAGAGAACCATTATTTTATATCTACATAATTTTTGTGAAAATATCAAAGTAATGATGAAATATTCATATAATACGAACATAATGATATAGTTACTAATGATATGTATGTGTGTATATGTGTGTGTATATATATATATATATACTAGTTTCTGAAGACCGTTTGTTGTACGAGCGCAATAGATGTTTTAATAATCATCAAAAAATTAAGTAGACATCTTATTGCAATTTCATAATAGAAGTAGATGAAGAAATAACTAAATAATAATTAACAGAAATGACAGAGTAAAATTAAACAGACACTTTAATAGTCACCTGTCTGCTTCAAACAGCTACAACAGACAACTGAAATGCTCAGTTTAAATAATAATTTAAATAGTAATTAATAGAAATGTTATAGTAAATTTAAGCAGACACTTTAATAGCCACGACAAAATTAAGTAGACCTGTTATTATAATTTTATAGTTAAAGTTGATAAAGAAATAATTAAATAATACTTAATAGAAATGCCATAAAATTTTTTATCATTGTTGAGATTCAATCTCGAAACGTTGGATTTAAAATATCGAGCTTGAATCATCAAGCCAAGCAGCAGTTGTCGCTTCAGTTACCTATTTGAAGCAGTTGAAGCAGACACGGCAATCAGCGACTTATTATATATATATATAAAACAGTACACTACAATTCATGTTCAATTTTACTTTAAAATGGTCTGAAGTTCGATCATAAATGTTATATTTCTTTTTATAATGTTTGTGATAGCGTATTATACTCTTGTTATGAATTTTTACTTATTTCTAAGTTTGTATAAAGAATTGGAATGTGGTTTTTATAGCTAGTGGAATTTTTATATTTGTGAGCAAAAAATATAATTTCAAATTTCAAATTATATATTCAAACAAAACTTTTAACTTCATCTCATATAATTTTCTATCATAATTTCATCTCACATAACCAAACGAACTTTTACTTTAAAAGTAAATTTCATAAATGGCAAACATATAAAAGCTAATTTTGTTTATAAATAATTACATTTAGTAACTATTGTTATAGCATCATTTGTATAATTCGCGTAACATTTGTATAATTCGTTATACAATTCACAGTTTTTGTATAGAATTTGTATATTCTGATATAAAATTCATGCACGACATTTATATAATTTGCTATATAATTCGTTATGTTTGTATATTTCTATATACAATTTGATTTGTGCATCTACTTTATATAATCGCACATAATATTTGTATAAATTGCGTGAATTATACAAATTTCAAACTGTAATTGCAACTAAATGCTTATTGCGATCTATAATTAATTTATATTATAATTATATTAACTAATTAACTAATATATATTTATTTATTCGCATAATTCTTAATTGATTTTCTCCATTCCTCTTTTGTACTTATTGACAACTCATAATACATTTATTAATTTGAAGAAATAATTTTCATGAAGCTAATTGGTTATATATTATTAAAAAATCTCATGAATCTAGCATGACTAACTTTCTCTCTTATCTAATTTGTCCACATAAATTAAACAATATATTTTGTTTGTTGGCTAGTACATTAAGAATATTATTTCATTATTTAATCATATGTACATTAATTGGCCACGAATTCATGGCGATACATCAAATAATTATCGATATAAATTATAATGGAATAGTTTACAATTTCATCATTTTTAATCAAAGAATTCGAATTTAACTCTAAAAATTAAACAAAAAATAATAATTGAACATATTACCTTCAGAAATAGGTCTTGTAACAGGTAAACTCAAATTTAATTGAGCCTGAATATGAAAATTGAAAATTAATTTAAATATAATTTTTTTTAAGAAAAAAAACACAATCTCTTGATTTGTCACCTTATTTCTAAGTAATTCTCAATAAAAAAATTCTTTTGTCAAATCTTAACGGTTAAATCAACAACTGAACTGATAACAATCAATAATCAATAAATCAACAATCAATAAGTCAATATCTTGATAGTTCTATAACGATTTACCATATCTACAAATAGATAATCGATGCATCGAATTGATAAACTTCACAATCCAATCGAACGTTGCTTGTTCAAGACCACAAGATTGAATAATATTTTAATACATTCACTAATATTTTAATGGTTCTATAACGATTTAGCATATCTACAAATCGATAATCGATACATCGAACTGATAAACTTCACAATCCAACTGAACGTTGCTTGTTCAAGACCACAAGATTGAATAATATCTCAGTACATTATTTTAATAATTTAAAACTCTTCTTTAATTTTTTTAAATCTTATGTCAAGTAAAAATCAGAAAAATGAATTAAAATGGAGGGAATAAGTATTCCTTTTTTTCTAAAAATGATATACTTTGTACTCTCTTCAATCAAGCATGGAAAATTAAATAATTATAGAAAAAAAAGAGAATGTTTTTCATGTGACCAACCCCATTGGTACTGTTTTCTTGTATGCTTAAGTGAATGCAAATCTAACAACATGAATATTTGGTTGGTGGAAAATAGATTCTCCATTTTTATATAACTTATAGAGCAATGCATGTAACAAATTTATGAAAATTAAACTACATACATTGAATTTTTCTCTATCCCATGATATTATGACGGAGCTTTGACCTGTAGTGTCTGGATCAGCTTATACATATTTCAATTAATTTTATAGCTCATCTATAATTTCTTATTAACATAATTATATCTAGCATATTAGTTCTGACATTTATAACATCTCACGTTATTATCAGTACCGTATACAAAACTCTATTCACGAGGACTTGAACAAATGAAAAAAGTTAGGCGAATTTCTCCTTTTGCTTGTTAGACTACAGGGTATTTAGCAGTCGTTCCTTCCCATCCAAAGAAACGAGAGATGTTAAAATATTGAGATTTTGAAAAAAAAAAATTATCGTGATTTTTTTTCTTGCTATAAAATGTTATCAACTATGGTAGTGAAGTCGCTTCAATTTTTTTCTTATCTGATTGGTCAAATAAATTATTTAATTTTGTAATTAATTCATTGTCTCCTCCCAATTCACCCATCGCCTCTAACTCCCAATCTTTTGGCCATTTCATCCCCCATAATATTTTGCTCACTTTTTAAAAAAAAATAATATATTGCTATACTCTATAATGCTTGAGGAAAGACATTTTTTTTTACTTTCTTACCAAATATTAAAAATTAATTTAAGAACCAATTTATTTCTTTTGAAAATATTTTTCTGAAGAAATTAAATATATATTACCTGTTTTTCTAGGAAATTGTTACAATTTGTGAAGATATATTTGGAACCAAGTTGCATGATTTTTTTTGATTTGGTCAGTAGGAAAAAATATAGTAGTATTGTTTCATTTATTCTTTATTTTTGTTTTTTTATGAGGTTGAATTAAATATATACTTACTATATATTCCTTTTTCTATGACATGACATGAGGTGTGTTGCATCTAATTTACCTATCAATTAATCTTAAATCAATTACTTTTTAAGCTAAATGTTGTTTATGATCTCATGAGTCTATCCCAATCAATCTAAATGATCGGTCTCAACTTAGGAGGAAGAACTGATAATAGACATAAAATCATTCATTCTGGTTTTATATTTATTCGAATAAAATGTTTAGACAATTTTACTTATCTAACAAAAAGTCTTTTTTTTTCCAACTTTTTGATTTTTCCATTCATTCCTTGTGTGCTCTTCTTCTCTCAATTATATTAACTCACATTTCCTTTTCGATCATTTCAGTTGTAATTGCAATTTATTTGATAACCCTTTCAATCGATGAAATCGTAAAACTATACTATTCATTAGAAAAGGACATAATAATTGCTTTTTTTATGTATAACAAGATTATTAGGTACTCCGTCGATTTCTTCAAAATATTTCCCACTAAGCGATCATATATATGAATTTTGATTTTCTAAAATCAATTATTTTTATCTATTCAATTGATTTCTTAAAGGGAAATAAGTACAAGATTTGGAAAGATATGAAATTAGGCTAAAAATGACCATACCCCCATTCATGATAATTTCCACAATACCCTTTTAATCAATTTCAAGCATATATTATCTAAATGCCTAATTTACTTATATATTTATTCATATTTACGTCTAATAGCATAAGATTAACGGAGAAGTTTAGAAGCACAATTAATTGACTATTATTAGTGATGATTCAATTCTCTAAATTATAATAATCCTTCTTTCTTTATCTAATCGATCTATCTCTACTCTTTTACATAACTCTAAATATTTAAATAAATAATAAAATAATTATCTATCATGCCACTGCCCTCGATCCACGTATCAATTTCCTTTTAAGACAAAACTCATCCAACCCATCAAATTATATTAGCTTGCCCCCTTCACATATCCCAAAGTACAACATATAGCACTTCATGTTAGGTTTGAGATAATTCTTACCCTACAAAGCACAGTTCCCAATTTGTATCAAACAACAATTTTTCTTCTTTCTCGGCCAGTCCAGTTCGCTAATGGTATTATTCATTTTGAGCCTGGATTCTCAAACTTTAAAATGTATAGATAAAGTCTATTTATTTATATATTTAGTATCTCTCCTGTATTTTATTGATTCGAGATTTCTCATCTCAAAAGTCTACTTATTTCTTCTTTTTTGATAATCCAACTCGTTAATGATATTATTCATTTTGAGCCTACACTCTCAAGCTTTAAAATGTATAGATAAAGTCTACTTATTTATATATCTAGCATTTCTTTTATATTTTATCGATCTGAGACTTCCCATTTCAAATGAATTGTTACATTCTTTTTATATATTTCTTTTTTGTTTATTGGGGTCCAAATTATTTTTGTTTTCTTTCCTGTTTGAATTAAATGTCCACAACAATTTTTCCCAATTTTTCAAAGCAAAGGGACCCTCTCACAGTTCACATCCACACATTATGCTAAGGTTATTAAACTAAAAAGTAGATCTGTTTGATAACCAAGAGACATTGAGACATGCAATAATTTAATCAATATGACCAAAAAAAAAATTAATTGGTTTAAAAAAAGTAGTGGCTAAGAGTACAAGAAGAAGATAACATGAAAAATCTAATCATAGATTATATCATTATCTTTTAAATAGCTTGCCTTTTGTACTCATGCCAATGAATTGATGAGACACAAAATGTGCAAAATTAGATGGAATATTAATATGGGGCCTTGTTTAATATGGAAATCATGTAGATCATTTGATGTGATTTTCTTTATTTTTTTATGCCACTTGTTGTTGAATTAATCTTCAATGTATATATGTAATTATATAGGAAGCGGATTCAAAATTTAAAATATTAGTACTGAACTCATTGAACTAAAAAATTACTGGATTTGAAGTTTAGGATTTTGTTGAGATAAAAAGTCTCACATTGGTGGTTAATGAGATGGATGGACTCCTTATAAAGTTTAGGCAATTCTTCTCCCTTTAAGTTAGCTTTTGGGGTGTGAGTTAGGCCTAAAATCTAATTCATCATGGTATTAGAGCAGGGTCCATCAGATGTTAAACACAGGGCGTGAGGTGGAGGCTTATGCAATCCTCCTCCCTTCGTAGAACTAAAATTGCTTAATGTAACATTCCAAGATTTAACTATCAGAGCTTATATATAAGACCATTTAATTGTACGATTTCCCCTTTAGTGAGTTAATTTTTAATTTTGTCTTTCAAATGGATGTGTCTTAGTATTTTATCTTAATAAAACTTATGTCCAATGGGACACACAAATTGTGAGATATTATGATGCAAAAATGAAAATATATGAAATAAAGTTTGAATAAAAATTATTATGTTCGATCGAATCCAACTATCATATTTTACGTATTTATGATTTTGATGTTTGTAGTGAATGTTTTCTTTATGAAAATATTCGTAACAAGCAATAAAAATTTGAAACTTTCCAATGTAATGTACCTATTTTTTGGGACTATATTTGGATATATAGAAATGGCAAGTGAGATTTCAATTTTTATATATTCCTCTATTTCCATTTTAATTGATTTTATTTTCTTTTTAATTTGATAAAGGAAAAAAAATTCTTGGTAGAGAATAATTTCTATAATAAAGAAGACAATTTGTGGAATAAATTCGATTCCACAGAAAAGAATACCAGAATTTTCAATTTATATACATGTATCTTGAATTATAAAGTTTATTAAATTGAGAATTAAATCTAAGTTATTTAAACAAAAAATAATAATAATTAAGTTATCGTCTTTTGTAGTTTGGATTTGAATTTTCTCATGAACAAAGTATCAAAATCAAATCCACCAAAATTAATTATATATATCATATTCTTTGCTTCTTTGATTTTTTTTTCCCTTTTAATCCGTTAATAATTATTGTATGGGAATTTCATTTTTTATTATTTTCTCCATTACCATTTTTAAGAGGTACTTTATGTGGGAAAACATTGAGGTTGGTGGGGGCACTTTTGGGGTATGCTCCATACACAATTTTCGGAATGAATTATACTCAGTATGTTATTATTGATGCAGTTTTTTTTGTAATATAATAAATTTTTTATATTAATTATTTAGTGATAATATTATAACTATTACTTTTATATTATTTTTAGCGATAATAATAGTAAATATAAATAGTTATAATCAATACTCTAAATTATAGTTATTGCCACTAACTATAATTTTGCGATTTGATATTCTCAACTGTCGCTAAATATTTTTGCGATAATTAAATAGATATTGCCACTAAACAGAACAATTCTCTTTTATTATAGTTATTCTTGCTCAAATTTATCTTTTTTTCTCATTCAAAAGTGCGAGATTGATATAATAGTCGATAAAATTAGTTGAGAATTATAGGTTTCAATTTCAAATTATTTTACCAACGTAAAAAAACTGAATAATTTGTTCAAACCATGATGGATAAAGATAATCATAACTTATATTGATGTAGATAATAATTGTCTTGTAAAATTAATTGAGATTTGTGCAAACTAATTAAGCGGGTCCGGATAACTTATTTATGATCTTAAGATTATTGTTGTTTTATAACGTGCGTGGTAGGACATTAGTTTGAAGATATATATTATGATTTTTTTTTTATGAAAGTGTCACACCATTTTGGAATATATGATGATAAAGATTAGCATGGTACAAGCAAATAGTATTGCTGGATTAAAAGCAAGATTTAGAGTTTTTGATGTCGTCGATGACAACAACAATAACATTACTCTAATGTCTCAAAGGTTTTCATCATTGTAAGGTAAAGGGGGTTGAATGTACCTAGTCTGATTCCTATGTTTAAAAACATAGCGTGACTGTTTCTGGATGACCCATGATGAGCGTTAAAAATTGCATTGGCTAACTGCTACTTCACAATTAAAAGAAACGCAGACAGTTTAAAGAGTCATTTTGCTTTATTTCATCATACCCCAAAGCCAAAAAACAGTGAATCTTTGACTCCATCCGAGATTGATTAATTACTAAAAATACTAGGTTAATTAAAATATCATCTTATTAGTGTCCTATTTTAATATCTCATCTAATCTTCTTGGCCAAATGTAACAATATTATATTCCTTCTGTCTATCTTTATTTATTATGTATGTTGTTTAAAATATTTAGTAATATTTGTCTAATTTATAAAAAATTATTGAATAGGATATTATTTTGTATTTATTTTATTTTTATTATTAAATATTACTCTATTTATTTTTTTAATGTTTAGATGACTTATATTAAAGAGAAAAATAATAAAAGCACTCCTAAACTTGACACAAATTATTAATTTCGTTCTCCAACTATTGATAGTGTTAAAAATACTTATGTCTTTGACTAACTGTACTTAAATACACCCCTGATCTTTTAACATGAGTGTTTTTAAGACTATCAATAGTTTGAGAATGAAACTGATAACTTACCCAAGTTCAGGAATGTTTTT
>JAOTQJ010000002.1:19466444-19501159 GCA_025642045.1 Solanum sejunctum
ACCCCACATTAATTTTATTCTTAAGGACCAAACTTAGAAGGAATATTGTATTCGGTCCCAAACTTTATTAAATCGAACCAATTAAAGACGTTCGGGTTTAAATTACGCTACGGGTCCTAACAGTAACATTACGCAATATCATTCTTTATAGTTAACTATGAATATAATCAATTTGTATGTTTTCATATGTGCACGTACTTGTATGTGTGTGTATATATATGCACTTTTGCTGATATGATTTGTGGTTACAATTAAAGTTTTAATAACTAGAACTGAAGGGAACCTTGGAGTAATTGCTAAAGTTGTTGTCATGCGACCAGAAGGTCACGAATTCAAACTTTGGTAACATCCTTTGGCATAAACCTAAGTTAAAGCTACGTACAATAAATCCTTATGGTTGGATCCTTTCCTAGAAGTGAGAAAAAATCTGGTTGTTGAAAAGAGATATAACAACTAGATTTTTGTCGTCGTTAAAGATTTTTAACAACTGAATTTTTGTTGTCGTTAAATCTTTTAATGACGGAACTGTTAACGACCGATGACAACGAAATTTTTATCGATCGTTATTGGCTAATAATGACCGAATTAATACTCTTAACAACGAAATTTTCCCTCATTAAAGAATTATTTTCTTGTACTGTGAAAATATTAATATAACTTGAAAAAGAGTTGGTAGGTTCTACTGTCTACTAGTCATTTCATTTTTTAAAAAAAATGATCTACTTTATTTTCTGGTCTATTTAAAAAATAATGATGTATTTTCCTTTTTTTGCAAAACTTTAATTTCAACTTTCGATATGACATGTTTAAGGTTACAAAATTAAATAACATTTTGATACATTTAACATAACTTTAAGTTAAAATTACAAAATTAAAAAATCTTTTTTATTTTCTTCGCTAACTATTTTTTAAATGAATAGAGCGTGATTTTCTCATAGTTCTTCATTATTCTATATTTCCAATCATTGACATCTATAACATTTTTCTTTTTTTTTTTTAAAAAAAAGGAAGGTTCTTTTATTATATATAACTCCAAAAAACAGCCAGATAGTCAAGTGAATTCTCAAAAAAATATATTCTTTTGTCCTATTTTAATTGAATTTGTGAGGTAATATATATATATTAAAAAAAATATTTAAAGATAAAATTTACATCATATTTTCTACTATTAACCTTTGTAAAATTATAAATATATAATGTAATTTATTTTTTAAAAATATAAAATTTTCATAAATGAAAGGACAAATATGAAAAAGTTTTAAACATTCATCACAAAATTTGAACAATTCAACTATTTTAAAAATTTAAATATTTTGGAAACGAGGGAGTATTGTCTCAAAAAATTGTTATAAATAACAATACTATCAATAGCTCTTTTGTACTACCAAAAAATGGATTCCCAAACCTTAACAGAACATCCTCTTCACTACAGAGCTTTTGTCCAAAATCATATACTAAAAGATGCATCATTCTCCTCTTATATCAAACCTGAAGAAAATAGTCCTGATGATTCCGAAATCAAAGTGTTCGACGCGAAAAAATATTTCAGTGAAAGCAATGAATCCTCTCCGGAAATCGAAAAAAATTTAGCTGATCAATGTGATGTACCTTCAAGTCATCAACATTCGTCAGTTTCTTCCATAGAAAATGGCTATGGAAGAAACTTTCGTGTCAATTCCTTTCGCACTACTCCAACTGCTTCATCTGAAGCTAGTTGGAATAGCCAAACAGGACTTTTAGCAAATCCTCCGGGAGCTATAGCTGTTTCATTGAGAGGTATTAATTCCAACGAGAAAAGAAGAGGATCGTTTAATCGTAAATGGTTTTTCTGTCGAAAATGCCCTTGTTCGGGTAAGAAATCAGTGGAAGTCGAGGAAACTAGCTCAGAGCCAAGGACAGAAATTGGCTCCGAGCATTTCCCCGTCAAACACAATAGTAAGGTGGTAGTTGAAATAGTAAGGCCACAATTGTCAGAGACTCATGTGGGATCCATAAGTAAAATTGGAACGATACAGAGAGGATCACAACTGTCAGAGAGTACAGCTAGCAGTATTACCTGTCAACAGCGCATACTGGCACCACCAGTACGGCTGTTTCCCGAAACGCCAGGCGGAGGATTTTCATTCCCGATTCTAAATAATTCGGGACAAGTAAAATTGGGAATCAAACCTCCACCAACAAGATCAATTTCCCCAATTCTCGAAGATCCACCTCGAGAATCGCTAGAAGTATTCCAACCATCTTCTCGAAAATCAACAGAAGCAGATCATCGCAGTAATTCCCCCTTCCCGGTGAGTCCGATCTCTCGGGTTACCGCTACAGATGATGATGTCGCGAGCGATGCAAGCTCCGATCTGTTCGAGATCGAGAGCTTGTCGACTTCGATCGCGACTTCTTCGTGCCCATTGTATCGTCAACGAAATTCACTAGAGGAGCCTGGTACGCCTTATGCACCAAGTGAAGTGAGTATAGATTGGAGTGTTACTACAGCTGAAGGGTTCGATCGTGCTAGTGTTACGAATTATTCAAGTATTTCGGAAATCGAGACGAATAGGCAATTTTTCGGTAGTAATAATGGTGGTGGTGGTGACGGAGGGAAATGGAAAGGAGGCGGGTTATTGAGCTGTCGGCATGAAAAGGCGGTAAATGTGGGACCGCAGCCGGTTAAATATGGGTCGTCCAACGGGCCACCACAAACAGCAGGACATGTGGGAAGAGGTAATAAGCCACCTCTTGCAAGCTCTCATTCAGCACGCTTGTCTTTTGCATTTGCAGCATGACAAATAACTTCCTTCACACTTCCATGTTTCATGTTTATATTTGATGTTTTATTTTATGTGATATTGTTATTGATGAAAGATTTGGGAAAGATTTTTTTTGATCATAATTTTTTAAATATTTTAAATTATTTATTATTGTAACTTATGAATTTCTTATGTAATTTTTCAATACTCCCTCTTAGAGTTTGTGTAGCAATATTTTCTTTGTGGAAGAATGATATTGCAATTTGTTTATCTTACTTTTTCATTTTAATTCATTTCAAAAAAAGTGTTTTCATCCCTTTTTGATAATCTTCTAATTTAAAAATTTTATTTGACATACTTAAGTTTACAAAGATTAAATGATATTTTAGTACATTCTGTACATAGGCGAGAGCCTTTGAGACATTAGGGGTAATGCTGTTGTTGTTAATATATTTTAATTAAAGACTATAAGATTTAGAAGTCTTATTTAATATAATAAAACTACATATCAAGTCAAAATCAGACGAACAAAATAAAATGAAAATTCTTGACTAATCTAGATTCTTGCAACATAAAATTTGTTTAAGGGTGAAGCTTTTCCTATCATATTTTTTGTCATACCTAAGCTCGAACCAGAAATTCTCTATTAAGAGTGAACGATTCCATCCATCTACAATAAATATCTTTGGTGATTACAGTTCACGTTCTTTCTTAAAATAAACTTTTAAAGCCATGTAAATATTGTCATATATTTAAGATTATGTATTTCAAAAATTTTATATTCACACAAATATTATAATATTTAAAAATCTTCATAGCCACATAAATTTTATGACATTTTTGCAATGAGAAGCTTTGATTTTGGCAGCAAAATTGAGTAAATGGTTGAACAGGGTCTAGTTGGGGTCACCAAAACAGCAGGTAGGCCAAAATGTCTTCACATTTTCAGTAGATGTTCATGCACCTAAAATCACTACTTTCTCCGTTTCAATTTTATAGTCAAACAGTTTAAATTTGATCGAATATTTATCTTTTTTTTTAAAAAAAATTTATATATATGTATAAATTATATAAAAAGTATTATAAATTATAAAAATTGACAATTTAAAAGATATGTAAATATTAAATTTACAATAAAAAATAAATTTATTTAAATCTTTAAATTCAAAAAGCGTCAAATTCATACAAAGAAAATATTAATCTTTTTCTTGATTGGTTCATAAAATTTTCACCAAATTCCTATGTGATTGTCCAAAGAATATTATTACTTCATTCATTTCGCCCCACGATTCGATTATAGATTCATGTGAATTTAATAGTTTTTGTGTAGATAATATATTAGAAAATTTATTTAGCTAGCATTTGACCATAAATTTTATATTAAATTTTGACATTTTGGGCTTAGATAAGTTTTTGGGTGAAATTTGATTCCCACCCCAAAAACCTTAAATTTGTTCCAAGTAAAATCAAAAGTCCATTTTCAAATATAATTTCAAAATTTCAAGTTTAACTTCAAATATTCAATCAAATGGGAGCTATATATCTACAAATGTTTAACAATAAACCCAATTATTATTATATTATCAATTTAAGATTGTTGTATTAGTTAATTTTAATTAATTTCAATTTAAGATTTTTTTTAGGTCTGTAAACTACTACACTATATCAATTGTGGGCTATGTTTTCACATACGTTTGAAAAAAGTTTTAGCAAAAAAAAAAAAAATTTCATGTCTTTATGAGATAGTGATAAATTAAACAACTCATATTAACATTAAAATCAGTTTGATAACTTGCTCACGTGATGAAAAATGTGAGGCATCATTAAATCGCTCTAATAAATCAATATACTTGAGGTAACTCCCTAACGTTATATGCTATATCACATATTTTTTACGTTTCGTCTTACACTTATTTCGGATGGATCCAAAGATTCACTATTTTTTTATTTTGGCGTATGATAGAATAAAACAAAATGACTCTTTAAACTGTCTGCGCTTCTTTTAATTGTGAAGTAACAGCCAGTCAATGCAATTTTCGACGCTCATCATGGATCATCCGGAAATAATTGCGCTATATTTTTAAACATAGAAGCCAGGTTGCGTATATCTGACCTCCCCTTACCCACAATGAGCGATAGCCTTTGAGGCATTAAAATAATATTGCAGTTGTTGTCTTACACTTTATATCATTTTTTTGATAATCAATAGCAGAACCACTCTTTGACTAGGGGGGTCAGATATATAGTAGATTTTAAATCCCCTTTCATTTATTTGTGTATTTACTTTTTCAAATTTTAAATCTCTTTAATTAAAATTTTGACTCCATCACTGTTCGTAATATACTGATACATGATGGATCATTGGATTGTTCTATTTTAATATTACCAAAACTCAAAAGTGACAAATGTGTGAACGAGTTGAAAATCTTTCCATATTAGGTAATGATAAAAGAAGCAACTGACCTTTTTTTCCCAAACAATTTGTAGTGGACCACTAAAAATGATATACAAACTATGAAAGTATACATATAAAAAAATGCTAATAGCAGAAAAAAGAAAGTGCAAAATGATCCATTTGCAAATAACCAATTTCACCATTCCTCTTGAGAGAGATACCACACAACATTATTCCGTGACGAAATCAATGAGATTCCTTTATGATTATTTTTATCTTATTATTGTTATTTTATTTTTAACCTAATTTAAGTTATTATATATTTTTCTAGTGTACTGTCATGTTTTTTTTTTTACAATCATGCTTCAATTTCTTTTTTTTATGTCGAAAACAATCTCTTTATCGCATAAAGCTAGAGATAGAATTTTTATGCACTTTATCCTCCTCATATTTCACTTGTAAAATTATATTGTATATATATTATCATAAATAATTTAAGCTTGACGAAACTACAATAGTGCTTACAAATTTGATAGGACTTAATAACTTTGATCCGTATTTTGTATTTGAAGTAAAAGCTTCTATTTAATGTGTATAGTTTTGTCTTTGTTAAGGAGCATTTTCTCTTTTACAAAATGCTATAAACACGAGTCTGAATTAATTGGGTCAAAGGATATCAAATACTAGATGATGGTTATGTCGTAAAATATGCTCCTAGCCCTATATGACTTGCTTTTCTTTCATATAAAAGAATGACACGTTTCCATTTTATCTTTAAATGAAATGATTTCTTGTTACACAAATACCTATCACTCATTTTACACCACAAATTTTAAAAATCAGTCTTTCTTTCTTCCTTAGACTTTATGTCAAGTTAAACTAACTCATATACATTAAAACGGAGAGAGCAGAAATATACACATTCCAACTACCAATGGTCACTGCCAAGTCACATTAGCATGTTACATATTTCTTATAAATAAAATAAGACACTCTGCCTAAAAAGATGAGTAAAGCACCACACACTTTGGTCTAGGTTTTGTAAAGTTTTAAGAAAGTAAAGAATTAAATAAGCGCCAAATGTGGGAATACTATGGACCCCTTTACTTTCTTACACACCCACCCCATGTCTTTATTTTTTCAATTAAAAAATAATAAACATAAGAAAGTGGGGATTTTTTAAAAACTTTTTTTATTTGTCCTAGGTTGGCAAGCAAATCTTATTGATTTACTTCTGTCTTTTAATTAAAATAAAATAAAACTAACAATTTGATCATTAATTCTTTTTTAACTTTTTTGACTTACTTTTTAAGTTAAATTGATTTGGACTTTTTGTAGAAGCTTAATAGGAAAAAAATAAGGAGAAAATAATTAAAAACATTTCAAAATTTGATAAAAATTTAGGAATATATTTCACTCTTGTTACAAGATCAGGGATATGTATTTAAATTCAGTTAGTCAAGTAAAGAATTATTTTTAACATTGTCAGTAGTTCATGGATTGAGATGAAACTTATAATTTGAATCAATCGATCAAGTTTAGAGGTGCTTTTAATACTTTTCTAAAAAAAAAATCAAGACTTTAATCACTTAGCTATAGATTATTTATTACAAGATAATTTATAATTTGAAGTAATCAAATCCAGTATATTGGAACAGTCAATAACCATGATATTTTTACTCTAATCTTTTAGATGCATATAAAAGATGTATTTAAAAATGTTTCTTTTTAAAAGATATTTAATATTATAGACTAAAATAATCATATTCATCAGTTAAAGTAATATATATATTTATTTATTTATTTTTTGTGTTTCTTTTTAGTTGTTATATTGCGCTTTCGAGAGTTAATCTGACTAATATTAAAATTAAATTAAATTACATCAATTTGATAGTTAAAAAAGAAGTAGAGATTAAAAAATAAAAAAAAGTACTATAAGTTGCAACGTTCGCATCTTAGAATTTAGTCAAAATTCATATTATTTGACTCTCAAATAAAAAAATATGATAACTAAAAAAAATGGACGAAGAGAGTATAAAGTATGTATATTAGTATACATTAATATATACAACTAAATATTTTGGGTGATGACTATTTAAGTCCGTTTGAGTCTATACATTATTTTTTGAATTTTAATTATCATATTATTTTGCTATAATTACTACTTGAAATTATTTATCATATATTCTATGGTACTTTCTCATGATTGTTTCAGTTTCATTTTTTTTCTGTTTTTTTTTTACTATGGATAGTTTATTATCTTAAAGTCTCTATCTAAAAGAATTGTTGTATTCTCGAAATAAGGATAAAATCTACTTACACTTTATTTGATTAAAACTTTACCTTGTGGAATTAAATTGAATGTCATTGATGATGATGACTACACTATCAACAATAATAGCATATGTAGTGAAATCTGGGAAGGATAAAATATATACAGATTTTATCACTATTTCATAGAGATACAGAAACTATTTTTGGGATAATTTATGATGACTATTTAAGTTAATTTTCCTATAGAATATGACTTAGTTGATATTGAGGTCAAATTTCTTGTATAGAAAATGAAGAAGAGACATTTTTTATTATAAAGCATAATATAAATAGTACTTTGGCATATACTTAGCATAATATTATAAAATTAAGGGCTAAGATTTGTTTAATTAATTATTACATAGTTTAATTTCCTATTTGAAAGTTGTCTTGGATTTCTAATTTTTATTTTTTTCTAGAGAGAATAGAATGTGGGTCTTGCTTCTATTCTCTCCTGAGTTAGATTGAGCCTCAGGTTTTTGCAGCAAAGAACATACATGGTTTCTTGGGTTTTTTGCTCTTTCATGGATGATATTGCTGCATGCAAGCTAATTTGACTCTTCCCTTTTCTGGGTATTTCTTCGATTTCATTGGTAACACTATTTTCTCCCTCTTTTTCTACCTCAATCCCTAGCATTTTGTTGAATTTGATCTGGGTATTCTGTTTCTTGATTTTTGTTTGATTGAATCTGTTGATGGGGTTTTTGTGATTGTTACTGGGAGTGGTGAAATGGGTCTGATTTGTTTGTATAGGGTTCTTAAGGAAAAAATGTGTTTTGATGTGATGAATCATGGGGATATAGATAATAAATATTAGGACTTTAGTTTGTTTGTGTGTGTAGAATTGATTTTGAGGGATGGGATCTCAGGGTGGTGGGGGTGGGGGTAATAGTATTGGTGCAGCTCAAGCTCAAGCTCAAGCCCAAGCCCCAAAGCCAAATGCTTTGGCTAGGCAAGGATCATTGTATAGTCTCACTCTTGATGAGGTTCAGAATCAACTGGGGGATTTGGGGAAACCATTGAGTAGTATGAATCTTGATGAGCTTCTTAAGACTGTATGGACTGTTGAGGCTGGGCAAGGAATGGGGGGAACGGATTACGGGGTGTTGCAGCATGGTCAGGTTGCTTCGGGGAGTTCTTTGCATAGACAATCGAGCATTGCGTTGTCTAGTGATCTGAGCAAGAAGACTGTTGATCAGGTGTGGCAGGATATTCAGCAGGGGCATAAAAGGGATAGTATCGATAGGAGAGCGCGAGAGAGGCAGCCTACACTTGGTGAGATGACCCTGGAGGATTTTTTGGTTAAGGCTGGAGTGGTTGCTGAGTCCACTCCGGAGAAGAAAAGTTTGGGCTCTGTTTTAGGGGTTGAGTCGATGGCATTGCCACAACAGAGTGTTCAACAGCAAGCTCAATGGTCACAATATCAGATGCAGGCAATGCATCAGCTACCGCCACAGCAACATCAACAACCACAACAGCAGAACATGCTACCAGTTTTCATGCCCGGCCATTCTGTTCCACAGCCTTTGAATATTATTGCTAACCCAACAATAGATGCAGCTTATCCTGAATCTCAGATGACAATGTCCCCAACTGCTCTCTTGGGCACATTATCGGACACACAAACACTTGGAAGAAAAAGAGTTGCACCAGATGATGTGGTTGAAAAGACTGTTGAAAGGAGGCAGAAGAGGATGATTAAGAATAGGGAATCTGCAGCGAGGTCACGAGCAAGGAAGCAGGTAATTTTGGAATTTGTTGCAGAGTTTTGAATATTGTATACTATCTCCACAGTTATTGAAATGTTATCTTTTGATCAACAGGCTTACACCCATGAATTGGAGAACAAGGTTTCACGCCTCGAACAGGAGAATGAAAGGCTCAAGAGGCAGAAGGTATGTTTTTCTATAGCTAACTTTCTCCTCCGTTGAATATGGTAGTCATTTTGCATATTCTTCCTGTGGTTCTTGAAAAGTGTGTGTTTATCAGGTACTATGTGTCATTTACATTCTTAATGGTGTTACTTGCACTGGCGTGGGCATCATTAAAAAGCGTAAACGAGTTCCAATTCTAGAACAAATGAGAAGCAAATTTGAAAGAAATGGAGAACAATATCAACATAATGATTTTTCAATACCATTTCGGACATATTATGATTAACAGTTTACTGTTAAAACCTATATCGTTTGAGTCATGTAGGCTTCTCACTTCTCTGCAGAACCACCTCTCATCTAACGAACTTCGTAATGCTGCATTGTGAAGCACTAACTCCTGAAAGAATGTTTCTTACATAAAATAAAGAAAAAAAAATTAAAGATCATGTTTAAAGTGAAATATCTTTATGAAGGTTAGAAACAAACTGAGTTTAATCATTTATGCAATGAGAAAAAGCAGTCCAGTAAGTAAATACTTTATGAGACAGAATGATTGCTTTATTCTCGTTGCAGTTTCTTTGGTAAGGTCAAGAGTTGAATGTTGCGATCATTTATGTGAATTTACATTAGAAGAAACTGTGTGTTTTTCTCTTTTTGGGTCTTGTTTTGTCTCCCCTTGCTCATACTAGAAGAAAATGAATTTTATGGATCTAGTACTGAATTACGTTTGATTATATAACTTTGTTCCTTGGATCTTTGTGTTTCATTTTAACTTTTAAACTATTATGTTGCCATTTTTGCTGGTTGAGTTGCATAAAGGTGTAGTGGCTATCTAATGATTAAAGTTCACTGCTTATCATGTCACATCCTTTGCCGTTACTGTTATCCACTTCACAGAAATTCTCATAGTTGTGATACCCTTAAGGAAAATATCATCTTCAATTAGTTTTGATTGCACGAAGTGTATTGTCTCTGGATTCTCAAAACATGTAGAGTTCCTTTCCTTCCATATTGTCCACTGAATGCTTGCAGGACAATTCTCCATCTACTTCTGTTTTTAGCCTGCATACCTGCTTCCTCCCAGCTCCAAAATGTTTCTGTAATCTTTCTAGGCATAGTCCAAGATATGCCTTTGAGATTTAGGGAGAATCTCCAGAGTTGGCCTGTGATCTTGCAATGAAGATATAGATGATTACCTGTCTCAGTAGTTTCACCATAAAAGAAACATCCGACCCATACTGTTATCCGTCTCCTTGTCAGGTTATCTATGCTCTACCATTCTAACACTTTATGGCTTTACATGGAGTTATGAAGAAAGCAGAATGAATGCCATCAATGGATCATTTTCCTTTGCATACAAACTGGGATGGTCATCCATATGAAATAAAGGCAGATCGTGTCAGTTTTCAGCCATCCGAATCAGAAATAAAGTAGTATAGATCATCTTTCTTTCTTCATATCTTAGATCTAGTGTTCAAAACAAGGGAAGTGATCCTGATCTTATATCAAAGGACTGATCTCGTACCATGCTGTAGGCTGGCCCCAGAATTCTTTTGCTCTCTTCGGATTCCGAATTGTAAAAACAAAGCTTTCACGGATATAGATTCTAAGACATCACACTCATGAACAAGCCAAATGCTGTTGCAATTTTTGTTGGTGAACATACCCCTCTCAGGTTGGCTCAAGGCTACATTTTATTGTACAACTCTTTGTAACTGATGCAGCCGTATCCAAGTAAATCTATTTTTACATGAACCCAAAACCAAACAAATCGAACCATTTAAACAAAACGAACATGAAGAACCCAAACCAAACCAAATTTATTGCGTTGTGGGTTGGATTACCAAAATCATCAAATTGAAAACCAGATGAAACTTTCGCACAAAACCGAATCAAACTGATGGCTCCCACGCCTAAATGATAAAGTCAATGAGGCGGTGATGATGTGTAAGGCAGAAGTAAGAACCGCGGTAGTTGCGAGATTTTATGAACATTTTATATATGAGGAAGGGTTAGTGGGTGGGTGGAAGGGGGATATTCAAATAAGAGGGGATATAAGGGAGTGGTTGGAGTGGCCTAGAGGAGAAGAAGAGACGCGGAAAGCAATGTCCTGGGGTTGAATGAATTCACATTGGTTTTTTCCTACATTGTTAGAAAGAGATTGTTAGAGACCATTGCGGAGTTTCAAGAAATCATATACTCCCTCTATCCCATTTTATATGACTTACTTCCCTTTCTAGTCGGTCCCCCCCCCCCCCCCCCCCCCCCCCCCCCCAAAAAAAAAAAAAAAAAGACACATTTCTATATTTAGTAACAATTTATCTTTAAAATGTCCATTTCACCTCACCCTTAATGAATTGATTTCTAGCCACACAAATACCTCTGTCTTATTTTAGACCATTAGTTTTAAAAGGTTTTCTTTCTTTCTTAAACTTTGTGCCAGGTCAAACTAACTCATATAAATTGGCACGGAAGGAGTAGTTTCAAAGCAATCCTAAATGCATCCTTCATACTTAAAGAGGAAGTAACGAGCATCAAGGATTATTGGGCTGTTAGTATTGTAGGAAACATCTATGAGATATATGCTTGACAAAACAATCTCTACTTCTCAAGTCCATTTGTGGAAAAAAGATGGATATTGGATGTTGTTTTGGTGGAAAATGAAGTGGCTGACTCTTAAAAGAAAGAAGGAAGAGTCAAGGATCTTATGCAAGTTGGACTTTAAGAAGGCTTGTGATAACGTGAATTAAGAATTGCTAGACTTCATTTTGGTAATAGTTCTGATTTCTGAACCACTACTAAGCTATCCGCAAACTTAAGTGTATAATACTCATAATATTTGCCCTTTTAAACAAATATCAAAGGAAAATTCAGGATGACAGGTTTGGATAGTCCTTTCTTAAAAAGGAAAAACGAGTTACTCCTAGAGCTCATAGCTTTGGTCTTTATGGTAAGAACACAATGTGATGGTTGGTTAGGTGTTCGTCGCGGATTCAAATCCTGTTGCAGACGAAAATCTGGCGTAAAAGTGGGGGGAGGGAGAAGGAAAGCTTATTATCCACTGAGTTTAAACTGTGCTCGACTAGCCATTGGGGGATTCTTGGTTATAGAAAAAGATCAAAGATGGGTTTCACTGTGTACTTTGGTCTCAAATGAGGTTTTGACATCCAACAATAAGTTTTGTAAAAATCAAAAACACCAAAATGATAGATTTTCACTAAACTAACAGAAATCATTTTTCAAAAGATTTGTCGTCAGACTAATTAACCACAGTTGACTCCAAGGTTGTTTTCTAAAGAACTTTTACATGTACTAGTTCCCAAAAATTAAACCAAGTCAAATTCAGATGACACCTTAAGTCAAATTGAAGGTGGGAAGATCAAATTCTATAAATCCTTTCTTTTTCAAGAAAGAAGAGAGAAAGCTTGACAACCGATCATTTTCAATGATGTTCCATATTTTTTGGGGCAAATGAATCCTTGAAATGACTTTTAAGACATAACCTATGCTGACTTATATAGCGTATTTATTGTTCAAAATAGCAAGGCACTTGTTGCTTATTCTTGGTGATCTATTGTCTTCCCAAAATTAGAGAGCATTTTGAGACAGGCTCCCCGATATCCAGTTCTTGTGTTTCCCAGCTGTCTTTCATGGATTATAATGTTAATGGTTTTACGTGCAGGAGATAGAGAAGGTGCTACCAAGTGTTCCACTTCCAGAGCCTAAGTATCAGCTGCGCAGAACAAGCTCCGCCCCCTTCTAACATCCAGTTTCATGTACGAATGATGAATATGTAGATCCATAGTGTTCGTTATGTCATTGAAATTTATGTTAGCTAGTCATTATCCGTTCATCTCCTTGTTCTTGGTTAACATCCTTCTTCAGGACACCTCTCCGGAGGCCTCCGCTGGTGTGATTGTCTTGGCTGTCTCTACATCTCTAGATAAGTTTTTTCGTTGTATGTACATTTTTATAGTTTTAACTTTGGAATTATGTTGAGGATATAGTTTTCATAGTTTCTTTTCAGTTACTGCAAGCATTTTCAGTATGAATGCTTTCTAGACAAGTGAACAAAGTTATTGTATGTTTCCAGTTGTATTAAAACAACCAGGAGAGGGGTAATCTTCTTCTTGGTTCCTTAATCTCATCTTTAGTTACTTCATAGTTAAGTGATTTATGGTTTTTAAAATGAGGGTTTCTAGGAAACAAGCTCTATACATCTATGAGGTAGTGGTAAGTTTTGTGTATATTCTACCTTCCTCAGACTTCACTTGTGAGATTCCATTGGGTATGTTATTGTTGTTATACTATAGTTAAGTGATTTAACGAGGTGAGAATGCATGTTAAGTAATGGTGTGATAGAAGTGGATGCAATCGATGTGATTGTCTATTCATTGGTTTGGTGTAAATACTCATAGTAGGTAAGGCAAATGTAGTAGAATCAGTTTACAACAAGGGTATCAATAACATGCAAGTAAAATGAAAGGTAATTTAAGAACAATAAAAATAGTATTTGGCCAAATTTGAACATGTTCTATAGATTATAGTATGTATTAAAATTAGTTTGGCCTGTGAAATATTTAGGATGTCTTTAAAAACAGCAAACACTTACGAGAAAACAAGACAAAAGTGACTATAGTTTGCTAAAATTATAATTTATAGTCATATATTATAGGAGAGAGGTGGGCACGATATCGAGAGAAAGGAGAGAGGCGAGCAAGAGAGGGCAGAGGGAGGAGAGAGGCGAGCAAGAGGGTAGAGGGTAGAGAGAGGTGAATTGTATTTGTATAGTTATCAAATTATATGTGTATATCTGTTAAATAGTTATGTATGTATAACTAATATATAGATGTATTTGTACATCTGACAAGCGACATCGGAAGAGGGAGGAGAGAGGCGAGCGAGATCGAGAAGGAGATAAGAGAGAGCAGAGGGTGGAGAAAGATGAATTGTATATGTATATCTATGTAATTGAATATATATATCTAAACAAATAATTGTATATATGTAGTTGGTATACATATATATTTGTATATCTGGCAAGAACTTGTAGAGAGAGAGAGGAGAGAGGAGAGAGGCAAGCAAGAGAGGACAGATAGTGGAGAGAAACGAATTGTATATGTATATTTATCAAATTTTATGTGTATATTTATCAAATAGTTGTATATGTGTAACTATTATACATGTGTATTTGTATATCTAGCAAGCAAGATAAGGAGAGGGAGGAGAGAGGACAAAGGGTAGAAAAAGTGAAATATACATGTATATGTGCCGAATTGAATATGTATATCCATCAAAACAATTATATGTATGCAACTAATATAGATATATATTTGTATATCTGGTAAAAAATTACAAAGAGAGGGAAAAAAAATAGCAACAAAATCTTAATCATAGCTATTAAATTGTAATTTTTTCAAACTACTGTGGTATAATGTAAATATATATCATATGTTTATCTAGTTACGTAATTTATCCAATTATTTTTGTTAACAATTTCCTTTCCAAAGACATAATAACCAGACTCATACCCATGAAAGGAAAAGTAAACAAAAAATTGGAAAAGCCAAAGCCAAACTTTTTTTGTTGTTAGTTTCCACCAGATGTTCAGTGCCACATTGAGGCCCGACTAAATCCACGGAAATCTCATATTGAGAGGTAAAGCACTCTCTAACAAAAGCGGCTCTAGATCAAACACATGGCTTAAAATCAGTCTTTGCAAAAATCTCTATACATGTGAATACTTAAGCAAGAAAGTCATTATATTTTGTTTCCTAAAAGACAAAAATCTAAACATCTCTGATGATCACCAGCCTCTTTTCAAAGTTCTCAGCAGCTGATTTTAATTTCCTCTAGCCTTTTCCAGGTCTGGAAGATCTGCAATTAAGAGAAATTTAGTGTTCACAATTGGAAAAACTACATCTCCTAATAATAATATTCGGTTTTACACATGTAAATAATCAGAATACGAGAAGAAATCAACAGCCATATAAATGTCGTTTTGGTAACTTAGACGAGAGAAGAAAGAAAACCTCAGGCTGATACTGGTGGATTGAGGAGAAGGTAAAAAGACACTGGCAGAGAAGAAAAGAGATACATTGGGAGAGACCAAGATTTCAAGGTGTTCATCTTATTTTCGCTTCTATGGTGTCTTTTAACATAACAGAAAGTTCAACTAACTGAGGTTTCCTAGTGTAGGGATAAACGAGAGTTTAGGTCTTTGTTTAGTAACTTGTCCTTGTCCCTCCCATTTGCCCGCCTTCTCCTCCTCTGTTTCTCTCCTTATAGTTTATTCAAGCTCTGAATGTTATCCTCGTATACTCATTTCTCTCCCTTTCTTCCAATCTCTTAAGTTCTTGTCTCTTCACTGTCATTTGAGCATAAAAAGTTGTTCACAAAAGGAAATGAGGCTGAAAAATGTAACATTTGTCTCTGAATGTGTACAACAAATTACAGTTAAATGTAAATTAGTGCAATCAGATAGGAAACAACTCACAGAGCATTCCTCCATCATCACTGCTCTCGTCGTCATCTCCAGTGTACTAAGAGAAGATATATTCAAGTCAGATAACTATGATCAAAGTAATTGGACATTATATTGCATATAGTATTTAACTAGATCAGGTTAGGCATTACCGCAAAACCTCCATCATCAGAGTCCGCTGCAAGGTACAGAAAACTGGATTAGCTTCATGAGTATATTAGGATACAACATATAGTGTTATACATGAGGAGGACTTAGCCGACTACTGAAAAGAATTGTCATGGATTCAGTTCTTCCCAAAGTAGAAGAGAGAGAAGCAGGAAGTAGGTGATGTAGTATATAGTTCAATGTTCATCGCTATTGATGTGCAGCTGTAAAAGAGCACTAACTTGACAAAATTGATTATCACTATGGTCGGAGAAAGGAAGAGGGTGGGAAGTGATTAAAAGAAATTTAGAGCTGGATTAAACTGAAAGCTTGGGAAGTACCAAAAGGCAAACCTGCATAACTTTGGAGCACATTATAATTGTACATTAAGCAACTACTTCAATTGTAAAATTAAAATTTTAGGCAAACTAGGTCCCCTGGAGTTTTTATCTAGTGATAAGAGCAAAATAAGTAAGGTGCGGGTTGGGCTTATGACATGCGTTTGAACATTGATGTAAGTAGAATCATGATATTTTAAGTGGAGAAGGGTAGAGGGGCGGGTCCATCATCCATTGAGTTTCAAACCTTTCTATTCCTTTAGTCAGGCATAAAGTTTGATTAGAGGCAGTCAGACTTACACGCAGCCCACAGTACGATTACTAACAGTTGCCTTTTGATCAATCAAATGAAACATTTCGCAGGGAAAATAGAAAGAAAAAGAAAACTAAAAGTATTGTTAACTTTTCATCAGCCACTTTGCTCCTATTTCAAAGCATAAGAAAAATAAAAGACGAAGAATGGAGATGGAGTTGAATAACAAAATGAAGAAAATTCAACAGAAAAACAATAGTAAGATTGGCGGAACAGGAAGGAGGCTTACCAGCATTAGGATTCATTATCACACTTAGGGGTCGTTTGGTTGGCAACATGTTATTCCGGGATAAGTTAGCTTGGGATAAAATACCCCACCATATAACTAAGGACAAAATGGTGGAATAAATAGTCCAAGGATTACCTTATACCTCCAACCAAAAAATAATCCTATATTTTATCCTGGGATTATTA
Organism: Solanum sejunctum; assembly: GCA_025642045.1. Taxonomy (NCBI): domain Eukaryota; kingdom Viridiplantae; phylum Streptophyta; class Magnoliopsida; order Solanales; family Solanaceae; genus Solanum; species Solanum sejunctum. The sequence continues at coordinate 19,483,467 of JAOTQJ010000002.1, forward strand.
TAACTTATACCTCACACTAAACGACCCCTAAACTTCTCTAGTTCTATTTCAGATTAATTTAAATATAAGAAAGCAAGTGAGATGCCTCCAACTCACAATATTCTTCATCATCTTCATCACACCATTTGTTCCAATCAACCTTGAGGTATGGAGCAGGTTTCTCTTCAGACTTCAATATTCTTGGCCACCAGCCTTTTTGCTCCTTTTGGATTGAGCAGAGGATGTTTCTCGACCCAATATTAGTTTTACAGCGCTGCACCAGAAAGCAATCTATGATATCAACCATGAGAATTTTCTAACCTTGGAACCAAATTGTACAGGAAGAAATATCCAGTTCAAATGCTAACGTTTCTTCAAAAACTACTCATAAATCATCTAAAGGGGAGAAAGATACTATCCTATTATTCTTTAAGTCATGATAGACATAAACAGCCTCAATCACATTGGAATTAGGATATACAATATCCAACCATCATAGAGAAACAACCCAAAATAAGACCTCTCCCCCTCTCCCATTTTCAAGAGGTGTAAGAGACTTTAGAAAGATAAAAATTACAGTGCAAATTGGCCATAAGTGCATACAGTATTGCATATCCCGTTCTACTTGATAAGCGTATCATCAGGTATAATTGAACAGACTAATAATCACGAGTGGCATGCTTCCATATGTTTCCACGTGAACTATAATCACGACAGACATACAGTTGAAGACATAAATGTAAAATTAAAAAACTCCTCTCACTATTTAATAGATAAACATGGGTAGAACATATGTAACTAAGCACTGTTCCAGCTTCGCAGTATCAATTCACTTCCAAAAGTATATCCCGTTTAAATGCAAAACACAGCTACCTACATGATGCCAAACTCTATAAGAATAAGGAATACAAGCAAAGACAACTTTAAGTCACAAACACAGGCCAGTGGGTTCACGGTCTTATACACAGACTTGTCTAAGGTATGACAGATTTTTATATCCATTTATAGAGTCCAAGTCCAAGGCAGTCGGTAGATCTATCTTGGTGTAGATCCACCTCTGGTCATGAAGCATCCCAAAAAGGTGTAATGACAGCTATGATTGAGCGAGCCATATGCTGACTTTTTGAAACCCATTAGAAATCACAGCAATAAATCATGCATCCTGATTCAAAACTACTACAACCCTGTTCAGCAAAACATCTCAAGCCCAAACTAGTTATAGTTAGCTATATGAACCCTTAATATCTGTCCCCATCTATTTGTACCATCTTATTCCAATACTCAATAATATTCCCATCAATGGGACCGAAAATAATCAGTAATTGGGGATAAAAAGTACACATACTTTTAGTTACACGCTTACAATGAGCTCATTGAAACCTCGCTACAGGCTTGAGGAAGAGGCAAGAAAGTTGAGCTATACCTCCTTCCTTCCCTATGAATGACTGTTTTGCCTCCATTTCCCATACTTCAGAAGGAGGAAATCACCAGTACAATGGTAAAACTTCTCCTTTACGGGTCTGGATTTTTCGCGTCGTTTCAGTCGTCGTGGTCGACGGGGAAGAAAGAAATGCATGAATGTGATTTTGGGAAAATGTATAATAATACACCTACCGAGACGAAAGCCAAAGGTGAGTCTCGTAGGTGGACGTATCGAACCGAAATAAGATTCAGATTGACATCTTGATACACTGATTTACATTCAATCCATGGAAACAACTTCATGCAAAAATGCAAGTTAAGGCTGCACCAAAGGTAAGACCTGATGCGGTCCAGCCCTTTCTCACACCCCCACCCCATAGCAAGAGCTTCGCGCATCAGACTGCCCTTACTCTATAATTTAGGGTTCTCCACATTTTCTAATTATACACAAATTGCCAGACAAACACATAATATGAAAATACCAACAACCCTGTTTCATCATATTCAACACAATTTGCCACAATTTTTATTTTATGACAAGGGTAACACGCAGCCACTACCCTTTGGCTGCACACAGGGTAAACTCCCGCTCCTATGCAATAACTTGTAAACCACATAGGAGAGGTAACCACACTAGGCAACCCCGATGCGACGAGAATTGCCACATTTTTGTAACAATTAGGGTTTCTCTGATATCCCTAAATTATTCACTTACACACGAATCCCTAAACAAACTACTCCTTGCAAACACTAAACCCTTCACATCAAACTCAACAAATTTACCATAAACCAATAAAATAAAGGACACCCAGAAAGTAAAAATCAAAACTTTAGAAGAAAATAGTAAGAAAAACAGGAAAAAAAAAACCTCAGGAGAAACATTCCCGTAAAGGTGGAGAGTGACAGAGAATGAATCGCCATTGACACCAATAGCAGAGAAATTAAAAACACCATCTGGGTCACACTTCAATGACACATCTTTAGCATCAGGTAATGATATAGTCAAGTAAACTTTCTCTGATCGTTGAGCCCAAAGAACTTCTGGTTGACGACTGCACATTTTTTTTTTCAAAATTTTCAATCACTAAGAGAACAAAAATGCAGATAATCAAAACTTATTCAAATGGGTACCTCATTTTTGGAGAAAAATTGTAGATTTCGATCGTTCACTGAATCAAATGATGTCAATTTTTCTTCTGTCTTTCGAGTTTTTAGAGCTCAGTAGCAGTTCATAGTAGTTACTTTCTCCTTTTTACTTGTTCCCCTTTTTATTAGTCAAATATTTAACTTGATATATTGTGTCTTCTCAAATTTTATTGAGTATGTTATTATTTTAATATATTAAACTTGAGTCAAGAATTTATTATAAATAATATATAATAACAATAATAATATACTTATGGAATTCCACAAATAGGTTCTGGGAGGATAAAAATATAAGCAGATTTTACCATTATCTCATAAAAATATAGAAATTGTTTTCAAAAAATTTTTATCTCAAAAATTAATCTCATGAGCAGAAAATACTAGATATGAAAAAATAAAAATAAAAAAAAGTAAGAAGAACTGAACAAAAAATACTAGATATAAAAAAAGAAAAAGAAAAAAAACGTAAGAAGAACTAATAACGTAAAATAAATGATAGTATGTAAATACGATAAAAATGTCATCACAAATAATGTATGTCATTTATTTCATTTTATGTGACACTCTTTGAATTTGCACAGTATTTCTTTTAAAAAAAAAACTTTTAAAGTTTATGGTCTAAAATTTAGATATTTGTGTAGCTTAAAATCATTTGATTAAGAGTAAAAAAAAATTTAAAATTAAATTATTTTAAGATAACATACTTTTTAAACAAATAAAAAAAGAAAGAGTGTCATATAAAATGGGAACAAAAAAAAGTATTTATCTATCTATCAAGATAGGAAATAGGAATTAACTTTGTTATACTCTATTTTTTAAAAAAATCTTTTTTGTGAAATGCATTGAATAGTTGTTATTGAGAATTACTTTTGATTTATTTGATGAGGTTGACTTAATATAAATTTTAAAAGAAAATTTAGGATAATGATTGAAAATAACTTCTAAAAATTATTTACACATGAATATCCCCATTTGCTTTGGTCAGGGTGAAGAGAAAAAAATGAATCGATTTGATAATCTATTGTCTCCTCTTCACCCAGCTAATTTCTCTAATCTTCAACCCTTACCATCAACCCCCCCTTCCCACCACGCCTCGCCAAGATTCCTTATCGTCGCGTCTTTATAATATTTTATTAGATATATATAAATATCATTAACATATTATTTTTTTATATATTTATCAAACGTAAAAGAAATAATAAAATTTTTCGTGAAAAACATTTTCCTCACCATTAACTCAGGACATGGCTTAAATAATCGCTCCAAAATGGGCTCTACATTATGGGCCAGTCCCATGGCCCATTAGAGGTCGTAAATCTCCAGGATAGCCTTTTTTGCTTAGCTCTTTTTTCTCGCTCGTGAAACCCTAAACCTCGAAAAGCTTCAATGGCGGTAAGTATTCGATCACATTCTTCAAATGGCTGCTCTCGCTTTCATCTTTCTTCTCCTTATCGGGCTGCTTACCATTTTTCCCTCTTTCTCGTATCCTAGTTCTTTTGCTTACGGAACACTGTACTGCAATTACACAAACTATATTTATGCAAATTATGTTGAACATCTGTATGTATTTGTGAGCGTCTTTCGGGTGCTACGATTTTACTTTTTTAGCTAATTTTTTGCTCGATGATTGCATTATTACTTCCTACTGCTGCCCTGGAAGATAAACTTGCGTTATGTGTTGTGAGTTTTGGATATTTGATGCTTTTGTTCCACAATGATTAGCATTTCCCTTCGCGAGATTCAAATTAAGCTAATACAATCAATACTCATAAAGGTACTTCTTTTTGGTGAATTTGAAACGAGGATGGTAGCACTTTTTGTTTGTGTTTTAATTATCTAAATTATAGTTTTGGAATATGAATTTAATCTGGTCTGAGCTGGATTAAAAGGTTTGGCAATTTGACTAGCAGAATTACCAAGTAAATTGAGACAGAGAGAGTAGATATAAGTAATGGTGCATCATATTTCATAAATTTGGTACTATAAAGCTTCTGAAGAACTTCCCAGCGCTGTAGAGATTGTTTACTCATTATGTGTGGATGGAAATAAAACTAGAGTATCACACTATATTTAGATACTTTGAGTTTTGATTCTGACAAGCCTCTAATATTTGTGTCATTGCAGACAGTACCAGTTAATCCGAAACCTTTTTTGAACAATCTGACTGGAAAGCCTGTGATGGTAAAGCTAAAGTGGGGATTAGAGTACAAAGGTGAGTAGCTTCTCGGACTCATTGATTCCTAACACTATGTTAGTCATTAAGGTTTTTGAGGGCGAGGCTTGTGGAGACATTGTTTAACTAAGCTCTCTTTTTTGTCTTTTCTCTTTCAAGGGTATTTGGTCTCTGTGGACTCATACATGAACTTGCAGGTACTACTGTTAATTTGAGTTTTTGTCTGTATGATCAAATTGTCTAAAAGAACTTTATCAATAAATGGATATATGTGCATGTATATCCTTGTGATATGCTTAATTCTATAGTATGAACCATTCTTTGTTATCCATCAATGGCATGAATAGCTTAGATCATGGCATTTATTTTGTTGTATTAAGGATTTCTTTTTTTGCAAATAGGTAGGAAAGAATTTTTCCAAATATCAAACTCTGTTAAGACAGTCTGTTAACTTTGCAATAGTTTGGGACATTTGCCCTTTTTTTCCTAATTTGTGGATGGGCATTGGGGAGGGACTGTATTCGGTAAATCAGATGTCTTCACTAAAAAGTTGCATTAAGCTTTTTCGCAATGGTGTGGAGTGACCAGTGATGAAGTAGAAGACAATTGTAAAAATATAGTAGTAACAATGGAATAGATGTCAAAACTAAGATATGCAAAGTTCGTGAACACTTTCATGTCATATGTCCCTTCCACCGTATGTTCCTTATACATGTACTGTACCTATCAGAGAGACAGCTTTGCATTGGTTAAGTCAGTTGTTTCATCTTCCAAACCTCTGTTCTTCTTTCTTTTCATTCAAACCTGAAGATGCATTCAGGATGCCATCCAAGTTTTACATTTGAACTCACAAACTTATGGTGCCTTTCCGGCATTCTAGTAAAGTACAGACAGCTCAAGCCTGAACCATCAATTTTGTGGTAATGCATTGACCATTTCAAAGATAGTGCGCTACCTTGTAATGAAGTAGGAAACAATTAGCTAATTCATCTGTCTGCTGCACATACTAGCCAATGGATGTGTATTTTAAGGTTATCTTGGATAAGGATAGCTCCATGTATCTCTGACTACATAAAAACTTGGACTCTGGGAGTAGAGTTTTGTTTTACAAATGGTTTTACAACTAAAATGAGAAAAATAATGAGCTGAAACAATACAATATGAAGTAAAAAATGAAGGGATTTACATTCGTTGCCCAAAGAAGTTATCATGAGCTCCCAGTAATATGCTATGCTTTTTCTATAGAATTTCGAATCCGTGCATATTGTTGTGCTTAATTTTCTGGAATCATATTATTGTTTTTGCAGCTTGCTAATGCAGAAGAATTCACTGATGGAGTAAGCTCTGGCTCGCTCGGAGAGATCCTGATTAGGTACCTTCATGGCTTCATCTTTTGATCTTGATATTTGGACTGTATTTGAAATTCATGCAACAGCTGAACATAATACTCCTACTGTGATAGTTACTTAGTATTTTAAAAAAACGTAGTAATCATTACCCCAACCCCAGAACCAACATTCCTCTTTCCTGCCTGCATCAAGTAGCAGGCATACAAAGCTGAAGAGACATGTCTAGTTGTCAATGGAGCTCTTATATATTTTCCCCTGGTTGACATTTTCTGTTTATTTTTTCCCCATCCTTGGTTCCATTTTGGAATGGAAAGATGGGGACTTTTCTTTGCCCTGCGTGTTTCTCTGTGTTGTCTCATGGTGGGAAGCATAAATTCTTAATATCCGACCAGCTTGACTTAAATGTATAATGTATGAGATGGGTGAGTACTCGGACATTCATAGCATTTCAAAAGTCTCTTGTTGCTAACTAAATTCAATCCTTACCTGCGAACTTGATTTCATGCTCCTTTCTTGCACTGCTATTCTCTAATTGGGATCTCTTGCATCTTTTCTTTCTAGAGGATGGCTGGAATAACCAACTTATATCATAGAAAGTTTGATCGTTTCCAATTTTGGTTTGAGACTTTCAATTCTTGTTAAGAGAGTACCTTGATCTTTTAATCAATTGTATCATGTAGATCACCAAGATTGAAATAGTTGCCCCTAAATGAAAATCCATGTAACTACTCTTTGTTAACCTTGTTTGTTTTGCATTTGCAGATGCAATAACGTCCTCTATCTTCGTGGTGTACCTGAGGATGAAGAGCTGGAAGATGCTGACCGCGACTAAGAAAGTGTGTTGTATTAATAGTGTCATGGTCCATTGATCAATGATTAGAATGATTCATCTCCCTTGAATGTATTATCGATATGTGTTTGTCTTAGGTGCTCCCATCTGATATATGCTGTTTGTAGTCTGGGAAGATATTAGAGATTAATGATTTTCTTATGATCTCCAGATTGCATTTATTTGTTATGATCTCCAGATTGCATGATGGTTAGATTTTGTCCAAATTGAAACCAAATTAATTGTGTTGAATTGTTAGATATATCAAATAGTCTATTTAATCAAAATTAGACTTTGAAGAAAATATAATGAATGAGGAATTAGTTTGTGGATTTTAGAAAATGGTCAATTTCAAGGAAGGTAGAAGCATTTCATTGTTCTTTACATCAGCTATGGATGACAAAGTTCCTTATACTTGCACCCAATTAACTGCTCAGGATAGTCAAATTCAGTAATATGGTAAATGCACAGTTACCACATGGAAAGTACGAGAATCTATCGTAAATAATCTGTCTAACCTAACAAAGATAAGAGTAAGGTTTACATAATCTCTCTAACCTCACAAAGATAGGAGTAAGGTTTACGTATACTCTATCTGTATTCCTATTTGTGAAATTCCACTAGGCATGTTTATTACTCAGAGACAGATGGGGTATGGAGTATGGACCACAATCCTTTTTCTTTAGTGAGTTCTGGATATCCCCATTCACTCTGTCTCTGTATTCATTCAGCCAAGTATTGAATCTTTAAGTAGCAGTTGACAGCAAACTGAATGTGAACCATGTTCATCCTCAAAATAACAAAGAAAGTGCATGGATATTAATGTGGCTTGTTTCAGGCAAACTACAATAACAACAGGATACCCGGTGGAATCCCCCAAGTGGGATCTGAGGAGGGTAAGATGTATGCAAACCTTACCACTATCTCAGAGGTAGAGAGATTGTTTTCTGGGAACCTTGTCTCAAACAGAAAGTGCATGGATATTAATGTGGCCTGTTTCAGGCAAACTATACCCTTGAAAACTCAAACTAGTTTTACATCCCTTCAGATATATATCCTACACTCTTCCGCGTTCAACTTGATAAAATCAAGAACAAAACTGACCTACTAAACAGGAAATTCACAGTCTTTAACTGAATGTAAGTTTTCCACAAAAACAGTAAATGGATACACAAAGCCAACTTTGATTCAGCTGTTCTTGAATATGTGTAACAAACCAAAGCCTGCATCATGATTCATGACAAACAAGCAGAACCAAACAGATAGGATCAAGCATGTCCAAGATGACCTCGTCCTCCACAATCTGAACACATTATGTTACCAGAACCTCCACAACCTGCAAGGCCAGAGTCAAAGAGTAAAACATCTGGCTGTTTCCATATCGTTGTCAGAAAAGGTCATGAACCAAGAGGAAGAAAAGAACTTACCTAAGCATCTAACTTTGACGATTATCCCCTGACTTTCCATTATAGAATCAACGTATAGGCCTGAACCGGAGCAGGTGGTACACAAGACAGCACCTTTAGCTTCACACTTGGGACAATGGGGATTATCTCCAGTATTCTTCTTGGCCAACGACAATCCAGTTGGCTTCTCAATTCTTTCCTCCGGTACCGATTTATCATAGCAAAACAGAGATTCAAGACTGCTTATATGTTTGTGAGCATCACCAACAGCATTTGGCATTGCCTGTAAAGTTGAGGCACATACTCTTAGGTCTCAAGTATAATGTACAAGTCATTTGCAAAATGCAAAGAGATGCAAATCCGAGATTGTTATAGATTATTTTGAACCACAACTTCAGCAGTGACACAAAAACAAATGGATATATTTAATTTATAACACATACTATCCTGTGTTTTTCGTTATTGGTTGCTCTTTCAAATTCTTTTTCTTTTCCTTTCCTTTTTTTCTATATCTAGTTTATTCTGCTTATGGGTTTTTGAGACGAGGGTTCCCAGGAAATAGCCTCTCTACCTCTTTGAGCTAGTGGTAAGATTTACATACATTCTGCTCTCCCCAGACCCTACTTGCGGGATTCCACTGGGTATGTAGTTGTTGTTGTTGATGCATGGGGTCTTAAAATGAAAGATTCAAAACTGGTGACCTTGCTAAATCCTTCCATTTAAATTTTGGCTTAAGCTTAATGTGTTCTCAATGATATGTGTATGCTGCGATCGTTATGATTTGCAGTTGGAAGCATACGTGAAGACAAATGTAATCCTTTTTAGTTGCTCAGGATAACATATACGATACATTCGCCCAAGGTAGGGACACTAACACATACTATTATGTTGCATCAGTAGATAAGTCTAACTATGTAACACATGTTATGTACTAAACAAAGTTTCCCCTGCATAAGATGGGTGCATTATGCAGTCATTCAAACGGTAGCTCAGGTTTCTCCTAAGTTCTAACTTAGTTTTCCTTTGAAACTCTTAACACAGTATGTCCACTGTTTCAAGAAGCAATTCTATACAAGCTACAAGATAATTTTGAAGCAATTCTATACAAGCTATACTCCAGTCAAAAAGGAACCCATAGGAATTTAGATTTTATACAGATGCTGTCCAGTTCGAGCATATCCATATCTCGCACATCCTGATTCTGAGAATGGCTTTTTGAAAACCTTTGCCCTCAGATAGAGGTGTAAAAAAGCTGATATTGCTCCATTTAAGAATTGCTCATTCACTAGGCTCTTTTGTAGACGCAAACAACTGTAACCATAGACTTCTTATCCTTTAGATTCATCTGCCACCTCCCACCAGTACCAGACAGCTCTTATTCACCAAGTCACAGAACTAGGTTAAAGAATTGATTCCCCTTGGTTGAAAAAATTATGTTGTGCAAATAGCAGCACAACCAAATTATTTTAATCACAAATGTGGAATCCAGATAAAGAGAAAAATGTCGTGAAGTAATAAAAGGGGTTCAAAATATGCTACTTTGAATTACTTGTATAAGCTCCTAGCACTGCGCCACTGTGTTCACCATTGTATATTTATTCGTTATATGCAACAGTAAGTACTTATAAATACATGAACACCTCTATTTATCTTTACGTCCTATCGGGGCAGAACTTCAATTATTCGACAGAACCTAGTAGCTTCAGCCAAAATCTCACATTTATGTTGAACTATCCACTTAATGTGTATAAATAGTTCATCCAAAACCTAGCAAACTGCCTTTTCTATAACTCAAAATACTAGCACCGTCACTGTGTTTCACCATATTATATTTGTTCTTTATAGCTGAGGAGCTACAGTTCTACTTGCAGAGTCCATGAAACCTAGTAGCTTTAACCCAAGACCTTGTATTTATATTTAAAAATTCACTCACTTTGTACAAATTAATTTTTCCTACAACAAAATCCAGAAACATCCAGAAGAAACAAACAGCTCATTTCTCCAGTAATTCAATCTAGAAACTCGAAAGCATTAAACAACAAGAAAATTGAAGAATTAACAAGTACACACCTACTACAACTAACATTACCAATGGCTCAAAGTCTCCCGCCAATTGTGGGTGGGACATATGTATCCTTACTTACCCCTATATTTAAAAAGACTATTTTTTGATGACCCATAGCATCAAAAGTTTCTGTTGCATACTGCTAAACAGTAGCACTAACAGTATTATTTTACTTTATTACATCTTGTTCAAAACTAAAATATAGTGAATTTTGGCTTCATCCGAGACTTATGGTAAAGAATTAACAAGTACCATCATATAAAATTTGGAAACAAAAACAACTTACTCGTCGTGTTAACGGAGATCCAAAAATGACATTTTTAGGGAAATTTCTGAAATTGGGTGTTGCAGAGAAGGAACGTATCCGCGAAATTTGTGAAAATTTGGGGAAATTAACTGACAAAGATGAAGTCTTTAGCTTACAATCCATTGTTTTTCACAAAGAAATTTGATGGTAATAATTTAGAGATTTTATATTTCTTCTTTCATCTGCATATTTCGATGAAATTCATTGTACTTTTTGTCTCTAATTAACCTTGTAATCAACGACAGGATAAATTTTGTAACCCAATTGGCCCACTAAGAGTTTGGGCCATTTTCGAATCAAGCCCAAGTATTAGAGTGTAATGATCTAATCTGTTAGTGATATTGTGAATATTGAGCATAAACTCAAAATGCATCACTGGTAGATAAAATCTATACTTATTGAAAATTTTTTATTTAAATAGTCTATACTTGAAACTTGATATGATCAAATAGTTATATTTTACATAATTACACGATATAACCTTTACTATGTGACCTAGAGAAAAGGAGAGAGACCAGCGAGATAGAGAGAGGTAGGAGAGAGGCCAGCGAGATAGAGAGAGGTAGGAGAGAGGCAAATTGTATATGTATACTTATCAAATTATATTTATATATCTGTCAAATTAACTAATATATATGTATTTGTATATCTGACAAACAAAATTGGCAGAGGGAGGAGAGAGGGCAGGAGTGTAGAGAGACGAATTGTATGTATATTTGTCAAATTAACTATGTATATCTATGAAAATAATTGTATATATGCAGTTAGTATACATAGTAATTATATATCTGGCAAGAAATTGTAGAAAGAGAAGCAAGAGAGAATAAGAGAGGAGAGGAAAAATAACAACAAAACTGTAACTCTAACTATAAATTATAATTTTTTTCAAATTATAGTGGTATAATATCAACACATATCATATGTTTGCCTAGTTATTTAATTTTCGTATTTATATACTAACATTTCTCATCTTAAGATGGATTATTACACATAAATTATTGATTTTCTTGCTCCGATTTTCTCATCAAGCCAATTATGCTCTTTGGGAGGTGAATGGTTACATTTTGAAATGAGAGCGTCAAAGATATATTTTTATATATACACGTTTACAGTTTAGGTATTTAGGAATAAAAATTCAAATTATTTAACATGTAAATAAATTTTAGGTAAGAAAATGGTTAGTTTCAAAAAAATATTCATAAGATAATTTTGTGTATTTGATGTTGACTTTGGATTATTATTTTTAAAAAATATTTATAAGATAATTTTTGTATAGAAGTGAGATTATATTCTCAAGGTTAATTAGAGACAAAAAGTACAATGAATAGCATCTGTATAGCATCTGACCCCCCTTACCCCGCAATGAGCGGGAGCCTGGAGTATGTTGTTGTTGTTATATATTATATTGGATAAGGAAGGAGCAATCAGACTATAAGGATCGTGATTACGAATTATTTGATCATTTTTTAAAGTAATAAATTTGTTAAATTTTATTAGCTAAAGAAATTTATCTTCTTTATTCATCGAAAAAGTAGTTTAAAATTGTTCCTTTTTATCATTATCATTACTATAATCTAATTATTATTTTTTTTGTTCTTTCCACCTACAATATTGTCATCATTAATAGGAAAGGAACATAAATCAAAAGTGGACAGGGCATTCAGAATTAATGAGTTAACAACACAATTCTTAAAATTTAAAACATTACATTCAGTAACATAATTCTTTTTTTTTGTTATTCCTTGCAACCATTATGAATACAACAATAACAACATTATTTCAATGTCTCAAAGACTCTCGCCCATTGTGCGGTAAGGGGGGACGGACCCTATATTTAAAAACATAGCACGACTGTTTCGAGATGACCCATGATGAGCGTCGAAAGTTGCATTGACTAATTACTACTTCACAATTGAAAAAAACACAAACAGTTTAAAGAGCTATTTTGTTTTATTCCATCATACTCCAAAGCTAAAAAATAGTGGTGTCAGTTTGTTCAAAAAGGTGTCTAAGTATTAGAAAAATATCATACTAAATACTCCATCAATTTCATTTTAGTTGTCACATTGTGCTTTTTGAAAATCAGTTTAACTAATTTTAAAATTAAATTAATTTAGATATTTAAAACTATAAAAAAGTTTTAATGATTGCTACTAACTAAAAAAAACTATTAATGATTGTAATGTTTTTTTATATAATAAAAATTATATTTAAAAATATCAATCAAAATTTATATAATTTAATTTTAAAAAATAAAATCTATGATAATTAAAATGGGACGAGAAAAAAACATCTGACTAAAGATTAATTTAGGCAAGTGGGGGAAAAAAGTCCACTCAAAATTTTAAATTTATTTTTGCAGTATATATTGTGGTTGTTGGGAGGTGATTTCTAATCTAATGAAAGGAACTACAAGTTGACTTTTTGTTATTAAATTATTTTTATCACTTCTATATAATTAAATCACACAATTTAAAACTTCTAAAAACTTGTCTTGTTCTGCTAAAATTAATTGATCATTAAAAAAAATGGTGCAAAAAGTTGCCTTCCACCTTCTTCTTCTCTTCATTTTTGCCACTATCATTTCAAATGCCTCATCATCAAGTAAGTTTTTATGTAGTTGAATTAATTTTAGGAATAATTTGTTATCTTTTATCGATATGAATTTGAACTTTTTATTTATTGTGTCTTAGATAGATAGTAAGAATCACTCAATATATTTGTCTTTATATGCATTTGAATTGATACTTCAAGATTCTCGTCTGTTAAAAAATATATGTTCTTGCTTAATGGATCTAAGATTTAGAGTCGTGGGATTTGTAATGGATGTTATCTTATTAATATGTGTACAAGTTTATGAATAATTGGTTATCTTTTATTGGTATGAATTTTGAATTATTCTATTCATTGTGACTTGAAAAGATGATAAAAATCCGTAATATGTTTGTCAAATTGAGATTTCATTATTTTTGACTATAAACAATATATGTTCTTGCATAATGAATCTAGGATTTAGAGTCGGTGAAAATTATAACGAATATTATCTTATTAAAATATATGTTCAATTGTTTGCTACTATCATTTCAAATGCCTTATCATCAAATAAGTAACTATGTTTTCTTTTTCATAGTTACAGGTTTTTATATAGTTCGATTAATTTTAGGAATAATTTGTTATCTTTTATTAGTATGAATTTTGAATTATTCTATTCATTGTGCTTTAGACAGATGATAATAATCACTTAATATGTTTGCCTTTGGATGAATCTGAATTGAGACTTCATAATTCTTGACTGTTAAAAAATTATTTGTTCTTGCATAAAGAATTTAGGATTTAGAGTCTGTGAAATCTATAATGAATCTTACCTTATTAGTATGTGTGCTACAATCATTTCGAATGCCTCATCATCAAGTAAGTTATTAAGTTTTCTTTCGTATAACTTTTGGTTATAAGTTTGTATGTAGTTCAATTAATTCTATAAAAAATTTGTTATCTTCTATCAATACGAATTCTGAACAATTCTATTCATCAAGGCTTAAACATATAATAAGAATCACTAATATATTTATCTTTGTATGAATTTAAATGGAAACTTTACGATTTTTGACCATCAAAAATATATGTTCTTGCATAATAAATCTAGGATCAGAGTCAGTGAAATTTGTAATGAATGTTATGTTATTAATATGTGTACAAGTTCTGTTTGTGTATGTATATGTAATTTGAGCTAAAAATTTAATGAATTCAGTTAAACTCAGAGAATTCGTTCTGGATCATAGAAGTTAAAAGATGAATTGATGAGTAATTTTTGTGTTGACTCCAAAAAAGAATGTAATTTTCACCTGTTTAAAATCGTCCGCCCGTAACCCAGCAGATAATTAAATTATGAGATCCTTCCGAATGAACTGATATGTAACTAGATCGTCAAACTCTTTCTCGACGCTGTCCATAGATCAAATTATTTCGTGGTTTCCAACCAAGAATATGAAAATAGATATTTTTTTGATTTTACACCTAATTAATAATATAATCCAATAATTGTTTATCTATAATTTCAGGAATTCTCAAGGAATCCATTGATGAAACCTCTACCTTCAATTTACCAGCCCAGGTTCCCCTCTTTCTCTTGCAAAACAAATTATTTGAATATTAGTAGATGTTTGTGTAACAAATCATCTTAAGATGAGGAGTTTCATATCGACAAATTACAGGAGAGATGTTGGGCATATAAGTAAATAGATTTTCTACTAATGACGTATTTTAAAAGCCGTACGAACTTATACTCAACGCGGACAATATCATTAATGAGTTGGTTCGTTACTGTTTGAACATAAAAATTATAATTTTTTTAAATAGTACTAAATAACTATTTTTCAAGTTGAAAATTGAAGTTATTTTTGAATTTTGTAGGTGTTTTATAATAAAAATTACAAAAATAACCTTTAAAAATTTTTTCCGGAGTTAAATATATGTATTCATCATAAGTCAGTCAAAAATTTCACGAAAAAGTCTCTCACAGCCACTCTTAACAAGCAAATTTTCGATAAAATTTTTATTTTTTAGTAGTGTGTGGAATATACTTTTTCTGTTCGGGTGAAAGTGAGATTTCAACTAAAGATTTTTTTTCCCGATATGATATTACATAAAAAATATGCAATCATTTGTTCTAAAAATTAATACTGTCATAGAAAGTATAATTTTATTTACTTAATTATATTATATCGTGTCAACAACAATAACAATAATATACCCAATGAAATCCTACAAATAAGATCTAGGGATAATAAAATGTACGCATACCTTACCACAATCTCATAGAGATAGAGAGTCTGTTTCGAAAAACTCTCATCTCAAAAATATCATAAAATAAAAAATACTAAATATACAAAAATGATTATATTATATTTTTACAAAATTTATATATAATTTTAATTTTTTTTCTCTTTTGTGTTTATACATAGGATGCAACAAAATTAGAAGTGGATGACTCAGAGTTCTCTATAGCAAGGAGATTGGATTTAGTGTTGGACTATGCTAGTCCTGGGGCAAACAATCAACATAATCCAAAGCCTTGAATAATATTACGGAATTATTTGGTACGAAGGATAAAAAGAGATATTTTACAATATATTTATATCGTTAATCGAGATATAAATTGAATTTAATCTCAAATTTGTTCTTAGATATCTTATTTTATCCTACTAAACTTGGAATTATTTTATTTTCACTTTTCAGGTGAAATAAATTAATTCAAGAATTATAATCTCATGGCTGTAATTCTGATTAATTTGGTTTGCATACCAAACAACTCCTAATTATTTGGTGTCTATTGTTTTTTCATTGTACATCTTCTTTTTCATGCATGTAATAAAATTCAATTATAGACGAAAGATTTTTATTTTGGTTCAAATCCTATAAATTGTACAATATTATAATTCTTCAAACATGATTATTTTAAGAATAAAAATTAAAGAGAATTCATTTGAAAGATAAATTATGTAACTGAATGCAAGTTTTTGCCGAGCAATTTTTAAGTTATGTTTGGTATCTTCAAATAATTTATTGATAGTTAGGTCGACAAACTTACAATTTTTTTACGCATCATGAATATGACTTAAATTGTTTTCGAATTCAGCTATATATTCACATGTCCTTGTTTGGTATCTAAGCCTCGCACTATTTTGCCTAATCGAGCTTGTTACTTTTTATTACATTGTTCTCTAGAGTTGATGTGCATGCATCAATTTTCACAATGTACTCGAGACTAAGGTTTACGTCCTCCTTCGTATTATTATAATTTTTGATGAATATACAGGTTGGAGTCATGACTAACTCTGCCATCATACAGATGGATATTTAAAAAATTAATTCCCCAAAATTTAAAAATTAAAAATTAAAGCCTAAGCTACACTGTTGTGTTTACACTTACAATGACATTATTAAGTGCAAGCTTGTCTTAAAGTATAATATGAGAAGCATATTTGGATAGAAAATATAATAGGTAAATATATTTAAACTTAAATTCAAACAAGAGGTGCATTTAAATTTTTAAACTATTTTTATTAGTATAAAGGTGTATTTTTTTCGTTTTTGATACGTAATTTAAACTAAATATAATCAAAATATTGCATTTCAACAACTTTATTTCTATTATATTATAAAATTTTTAAGTATTGTATTAAGTTTATTTTGTCAATAGTTGATTATTGATATGTTCTTGTTGAATAAGAATTTAATAGAAATAAATGATTTCTAGCTTCATAAAGTAATAATAAAAATTTATATATATTATATATTTTTTTAAATATTACTTATAAAATTATACTGAATATGTTACTGCTATTTTTCTTCAGGGATTGCCATCATTGTAGGAGTATTATATGAATAAATTAAGAAACATGTTAATTAGTGGTGCTAGTTTATTAATATAGCTGTCTAAATATTTGAAAATGTAATAACTATGAGACATTTTATAAAATTAATTTAGGCAAGTGGATAGAAAAGTCTACTCAAATTTTTTAAATTTATTTTTTGTATTAAATATTTTTATGACTTCCTATATAATTAAATCACCCCAACTTAAAGTAACTTTACTTATATGCTTTAGCCTAATCTACACTTTTCGATTGAAAACTTTAGAAAAAATTTTGTGCATGCTCTCAAAATTAATTAAATTAATCATATAAAATTTACTCTTTATTTAATTATATGCATTAACCTTAATTAAAATATGTGTAACGACTAGTTAAATCATTTTGAGATATAGAATTTTGTATACTATAAAATATTTATCTCGTGAAATTTAATGGGGCATTTTGGACTATTTAATAATTTTCATTATTTAGTTGGGGAATAATTTTAGATAATCAATTTAGTTGGTGGATTAAAGTAATAATTTAATTAATATCCTATACTAGTTATTTCATATTTATTAAAAATAGATGGAGTCCTTTCATACTTAGTAATTTTTACCTTATTCTTGGCCTCATTCCATAAAGAACATCTATGGGTCATATC
>JAOTQJ010000002.1:19502831-19556159 GCA_025642045.1 Solanum sejunctum
TGCGCTTCTTTCAATTGTGAAGTAGCAGTTAGTCAATGCAACTTTCGACGCTCATCATAGGTCATCCGGAAACAGTCGCACTATGTTTTTAAACATAGGAGTCAGACTGTGTACATCCGACCCCCCTTACCCCGCAATGGGCGGGAGCCTCTGAGGCATTGGAGTAATGTTATTGTTGTTGTTGTTAGAGACGGAGAGCAAAAAATAAAAAGACAAGGAGGCGCTGAACGGAGGAGAACAACGCGTAAGATTTTTCTTCTTTAACTTGAATAGTTTCATAGGATTATGATTAGTTTTTGTTTTTAATTAATAATTGATGTATGTGGAATGAAAGGAGTTGCAGTGGGTGTCGGTTGAACATTGAGGTTAAATTCTATCATGTGATCATTAATGAGATAAAAGGATATAATTAGGTATATCATTACTGGATAGGTGAGTGAAAGAGAGATAGAGGTTTCAAGGTGTTGCCTCCTATTCCTTTTCTTTTCATATTGAATGTTATGTAAGATAGTGATGGGTGGCACTTGAGAAATTTATCATTGGGAAGTGTGCATTAATTTAGGACATATGTAATGGAGTGGCAGGAAGCTAAAGCAAATCTACTGGACACCTTCTTGATTTTTAATTATATGAATTCTTCCTATTATGTCTTTAAGATTCAAAGAGTTCAATATACTAAGATAAGACAATGAGTATATTGTATTATATTTATATTATTAAAATCAAGTTATTTGGAGGAGTTAAAACTTAATTTGAACTTGAGATTTGGAAATTTTGATTATAGAATGAGTGAGTTTTTTGGGGTTTAGTCTAGACATATAGGAATATGGATATCTATGGACTTGTTTGCTTATGAATATTGCATGTTTGATAGATTTGAAACTTTCGGAGATATTGAAGAAAGGAAATGCAGTGATGAACTAGGTTGCTTGACTTCGTTTCTTCAGTCAAGGTAAGTTATGGTTTGTTCTATCTGATAGATAGACTCTTAATAATAATTGATAGTTATTGAGCAAAGTTGTGATATTTCCCATGCACTTAATTATTATGGTTCGATTGACTGATGTATTGTTGTGATTGGTCTGCAATCCAAGACCATGAAAACTATAATCTTGAAATTAATCTCTCACGGTGATGCCTTGAATAAGGAAGGCTTATGAAACCTTGGTAATAAAGTGAGAAGTAATGATAAAGAATAATGAATTATATATATTGGATCGGGTGTCACGTTCTGACATATATATATTATAGGATCGGATATTACGTTCCGACACATATATTATAAGATCGGGTGTCACGTTCTAATACAATAATAACAAGGGAAAACTTGTTGAAATAATTAATATACTCAAATTCAAAGAACCTATCTCTCAAAAGAAATATGATATGAAGGCTTGAGTCCTCATGTCTATCATTGTTTTCGTTGATTGATTGTGTACTTGTCCTTGTTGTTGCTCCTTGTTAAGTGTTATAGTTGATTCCTGCTTTTATTTCGTGCATATTGGTTTCTATTTTGAGTCAGTCGATGATATCTACTCAGTACATATTGCTCGTACTAACTTCTACTTGTACTTTTCTTGTTTTATTTTTTGGAGTGCAACAAGTATTCCATCGACTTCGACTTGCCCTCAGCTCTAGTCAGTCTGCAACACATCAGGGTAAGTGTGGATATCACTCACGACCCATTGAGGAGATAAGTGTGGGTGCCACTTACGACCCATTGAGGAGATAAGTGTGGGTGCCACTCACGACCCATTGAGGAGATAAGTATGGGTGCCACTCACGACCCGTTTTGAATTGTGACAATATGTTTGACCAGATTTTACAATAATTGAGGCTAAAGCATATAAATAAAATATGTGACATATTTCAAGTGATTAACTTATTTACTAAAATTTTAATTCAAAGTATTTAATAACAATATTTTATTATTTGTTCATGTAATCATGTAATTTAAATGTCTAGACAAAATTTATTGGCAAATTTAAGCGATTATCATTGAATAAGTGAAAAAAAACAAATTTAAGTGAAAATATTTTTTCCAGCCGACTTTCTTATCTTTTCAAAATATTTGCGTAATATATAAATATGCTATATAACTTAGTCTTAATTGATATTTATGTTTTTCAATTTTGAGTGTACCTAGATGGACATTTAAATATATATATACATAAGGTTGAATAAGTAGACACATATATTTTACGTGATATAACACATGTAGAATGCCACATAAGATACAAATTCATAGGACACGAATGTCAACTTATTTAACTTTATATGAAATTAAGTGTCTACTCGTGTATATGACAAAGATATTAGTTGAGACCAAATTACTGTAACAGTTATCTTTATGTAGTAACAGAGTCAAAAATTTTTGTAAGAAGATTTAAAACTTTGAAAAGTAGACATATGAATTAATTAAAAGAAGTTCGATATTTATTATATTTATCTAAAAAATTATTTTTATTATATATAAATAATATAATTTTTCGCTAAAGAGAATTAGATGAATCCTCTAGTACCTATATGGCTTCATCACTATATTTATGCATTATGTCTAAAATATTCAATAGAAAACACTATTCCTAACTCACTTATGGACGAATTCGAATTAATCGAGATTCAACACATAAATTGAACTTTTTTTTAAAAAAAATTTATCCTACCTTTTACAAAGTTTACCTTTTGTAGAAACTGAAAAGTAAAAATCAGTTTTTGTCCTTTTTTTCTGTATTCTCCTTGCATCTTTTGGAAACTACTCGATTTATTTTCTCGGTGAAGTTCACTGCCCGGCGATCTCTTTCTCAGGCGAAATCCTCAGCGATCTCTTTCTCCGGTGAAATCCTCAGCGATCTCTTTCTCCGGCGACATCAAGCTGTAAGTTCCGTTCTCTCTAGATTTTGCCTTTTCTGTTCTCTTACGAGCAAAAAATATATATATATTCATCCCTGTTCCAAAATGATTCCTAGCGCTAAAATATACGAAAAAAGTAATTGATATCTGGATTCATGCTCTATATCCGTTTTCACTGCACGAATGAAGCTTGAACTCGATACTTCGTCGTTATTTTCCATGGAGCCGCAGTTGAGATCTGAGTAACAAATACATTGGAGTATTGCTAAGTAATTTTTAGAAGAAAATGAAAATATATGTGTATAATTAAGGCTATTAGGTCAATAGAAAACCAAAATATACCGTCATGAATTTCAAGTAATTTACCAAATTCTTCTAATTATCCATACACCACATTTCAATTATTTTTTGTTGATAAACATAGGGGTCCGGGCCAACTTTCGTGCAACTTCACTAATTTAATGAGATACCTCTCACTATTCATGCACTAGATAACTTTTTCCGCCAAGGACAGATATGAAGAAATCACCTTTTGTTTTTGTCTCTGTTCGGATTTGAACCTGAGACATCATGATTCTCAAACTATTAATTTGATTTGGAGCACCTATCCCGTTGATCCAAACTAGTCTATCCGTAGTCTTTTGAGTTAATGCTGCTATGCTATATAACTTATAACTTTCTTCAGCATCAAATAATTAATATATTAATGGCTAATAGTTACTGATAAAAGAAAAGCCTGAATAGCCGCCCAAGGGTGTTGGGTCGTGGTCAATAAATTGGATTGAGAACTATGAGGTTCCAGAAGTAAAATTTAGTTGATTTCTCCTTGTATGTCCAAGCATTAGCGCTCTGTGTTATCTGGTACTTGTGCCGGTGAGAGTACTAGGCGTCTACTGGTCAGGACACCACAGTTGTAAAAAAAAGAAGAAAAGTGAATAGCTAATAGAAGTTAATATCTCTGATTAGCTACTAAAATCTTTAATCAATTAGGATTTTTAGTTATATGAAAAAATGCTTTTATTTGCACACATTTGTACAACCTGTAATCTTCCAGGAAGAGTTTGCTAACTTATTGGTGCTGAAGGGTTTAAATAGAATAAACTTTATAAACTTTCTTTTTGAAGGGTATAACATAATTCTCTCGCGTCTCTTTTGATTTATCCTGCATAAGATGAGAATAACTGTAATAATCGTTGGTAAAAATTCATATAGCTGGGAGCACAACTTGTTTGGTGGACTGACACCTAGTTGTTCTATTTGGTCATTACTTCAAAACACAAGTCTATAATGAAATGATGGTTGATGATGAAATGACTTGCGTGCCAACACTTACTGATTAGGTCTATCCATTTTGACTATGACGTAATTACTCGTGGATCTGCTTAAAAACATTTCCATCAAAGAGAATATTGGTGCTATGTTTCATCTAACATCCAATGTCATCTGGTGCAGATATGTGAGCCCGTAATGAATATCCAAGAGGGTGGTGAGTTGTTTGAGTGTTACAGCATACTGATCAGACAGATGATAGTAATGGATTTTGATCAAAGAAGTATTTTGTAGTTGCATCAAGTAATGGTTACTGCATAACATGGTGTTTTAAATTCATAATAGATGCTTATCACGTGAAAAATTTTGTATTTCATAACAGTGGTTGTTTAGGGCCAGCTTGCTTGTATGTGCTCGACTATACTACCAGACACCTACCTCTCCCAAGTCCCAACCATAGTATTGGTAATTTTACCCACACGACTTCGGTATATGGAAAAAGTTAGCTGGCTATTTTACCTCTGTTAGGATTCAAACCCTCTTTTCTCATGATCTTTGTTCCAGTTCCATGGACCAATAGGATACACCTTTGGATGCCAGAATTTTCACATTTTAAAACAAATAAGCACTGGGAAAGCTTCCTTTTATGTTTACAAGGTCAAAAAAGAAAAGGAAGTGCACAAATTGGGTGCAATCGTTTCTAAGAAACACCTATAAATGAAAGTTGCAAATACTTAATCATAAGCATTACATGATGAAATAATCATCAGTCCTAGTGGAGCCAGCCTGCAATATGGTCAATCTTCACAGTGCTAAATTTTTGTTGGTAAACACTCTTCAGTTTGACAACTTAGAATCTATTTCATAATGTGAAGCATCTATCTTTTTATCTTTCCTGTCAATATCTGTGTGTGTTTCTTTTCTTTTGAATCGACGTCAGATGATTTATAGCTTCATCTGAAAGTAACCATCCCTGATGTAATTAGCGAACTAATAGGATGTTTATGTGTAACTCGCTTGTTCTTAATTGATGTTTTTTGCTTCCTCTTGAATTTGTGCTGCAGGCTGCTGTTTACACTGGACTAATAATGGAAGGGAACAAGAATTATACACCTCCAACTTATATTCCTCTGGATCAGTCAGATGCAGAAGTGGGACAAGTTTCTACTGTGGAAGAAAATCAACAGAGCAAAAAAGATGACCATGCTCAGTGGAGTTCTGGAATCTGTGCTTGTTTTGATGATCCACAGAGCTGTACGCTACTCTCTGCCCTGTGATCTTGCTTTATGAGAAGGGAAAAAAGTTGAATGAAAGGTGCACTTTTGGGTAGTAATATAAGATTCATGATTAATTACCCTCTTATCTTATTAGATAAAAAACATGATAAAACTCTTTGAGTGCACCACTAAGGAAGCTATTATAAGCCATACATTTGATTGATTTTTTCTCAGGCTCTATAGTGGAATGAAGTATTTTCCTCTGCTTATATGCTTCTTTGTTAAAAATTTAGCTTGAAGTTGGTATGCTCTTGGAATTACATATTCTTACCAAATTTGCAAAGCTAGTCCTGTCCGTAGACTTAGTGACTTAGACGTGCCTGTCCTTTTTGGATTTTTGGTATCACATGCTTAAGTGTATATGACTTAGAGATGCCTTGCTAGAGTTATGTGTTTTTGTATGCTATACATATATACAGAACCCTCTTGGTTCTCTTTTGCTGGGATTACCCCTGTCTTGTGAAGGTGGAGAAGAGATTGTTTCCAATAAACCCTCGGCTTCAAAAAATAACATTTCAGAGTATGCATATATGTATATATATATATATATATATATATATATATATATATACATATATTCAATGTTGGCGTAGCCTTAATTTGGTTCCTTAATTTGGTTAACTGTCGGACTTAGATACAACAACACCTATTACACCTCAATTCCATGCTAGTTGGGTTTGGCTCTGTGATCACTGACTATCCATTTCGCTCCATTATAGTCGTTTGATTTCAATGTTCAATAATTGGGATGCATATCTAGGTGACCATGTCCTAATGAACTCAGTACTATGAGGATTCATCAGTATTGACTAGCTTTTAACTGGCATTAAACTACTTCAGCCCTTTTCTTCAGTTTGGAGTTTGTCACCGATTAGTTGAGCAAACTCACACAGGCAATTTTCAAGGACTTAAGTGTTCTTGGAAGTGAAACATCTCAAGTATCTTTCAGTTTTGATGTTAGCCTTAAATTTGGTTCTGTAATTGCACTTACATGTTTTCGTTATTCCTTATCAAACTCACAAAGGCGTAGTTGATTGATATATTCCTCATCGAAACTCACAGTAGATGTTAGTTGACAACCTTGAGTTAGCATTAATTGCAAAACTTTGAGCACAGGTTTTATTGGACTTCTTTGCCCTTGCTTCCTGTTTGGAAAAAATGCGGAATTCTTGGGGTCGGGAACCTTGATGGGATCATGTACAACTCACTTTATCTTGTGGGCAATTTTCAACACACTTTGCTGCTTCTTAACCGAAGGCATTCTTCTGGGTTTGCCTGGGTGCTTCGTTGCATGTTATGCCTGTGGCTATCGAAAGACATTGAGATCAAAGTACAATCTTCAGGTAGCCGTTGCTGTTGTTATGCTATTTGTAGTGTACATGGATGATCATATGGCTTAGCATATTATCAATAGCTCTATTGAGTCAACAGGAAAGACTTACCTGGAAAAATATGGGAAGTTAGATTGCTTGAAAATTCACCTTCATTATCTAACCTTTCATATTTTCATAGATTTATTTGCTTAAATAAATAAAATAATTTTTTCATAGTTGCATCCCCTATTCTGCAAAGTAAATTACCCTCTTAACATGGGGTATGCATGGGAGGCTAGTCTGATGTGCACACCTTTTGAGGATGCTTCTTTACGTTGATGCATACGTCTCTTAATACTCTAGGAGTATGTTCTATTGCACTTACAATACTAAAATGATACTAACCCAAAAAAAAGAAACTCTGCGTCTAAAATTTCTTTTAAAAAAAGTTGAACCCCATGATGGTGTAAATTGTAATACTATTGATGGCTATATTAAGACTTCTGAGATTGTAGTTTGAAGCTAAACTTTTCATTAGTAAGAAAAATTAAGCAGAAATGTTATAGAATTCCACATTATTTTTGGTGGGATGTTATCTGTAGAAGCTACAAAAGATTAAAACAGTTACGATGCATAATCGACTCCATGGGAAAGAAGATCATACTTTATTTGAATTAGTAGTGGTGGCTTCAGCTGGATAAACTATCAACAACTTGAAATTTGGGAAAATTACGACTCCGTGTCCCTATTCTGTTTGCTTTACTTTGAGAAGTTGTCCAAGTTAGAAGTTTTAGTTTTGAGTTTGTTATCAGATGAGTTTGCAGTATTTATAACCAGTTGCCATGAATTCTTCACCTACCTCTCTTCCCATTTGCTCCCCGCCTCTCTTTTCTGTTCTACGATAATATTATGGTTCCATGCATGAACAGAAAGATGCAAACTGTTTACGTCAGTATTTCTGCATTTAACAATTTTGTGTGCCCTGATATACACGCAGGAAGCACCTTGTGGAGACTTCACCACACACTTTTTCTGCCACTTGTGTGCCATATGCCAGGAGTACCGAGAGATTCGTGAAAGATCTGGAGATCCAAACTCATCTGATCTTAGCTTAGTGGCAGTGACAGCCCCTCAAGTTCAGAAGATGGAAGTTCTTCCTGCAAACAAATAGATATCTGTTTTCATTGTCCAAAAAAATCGTTTTGCAATGGTTGAAATCGTCTATCTTTGCATTCTTTTATTTTTGGTTTTTATCATCCATGTGTAGTATAAGTTTCTGCACTATACATTCCTCTTGTAATATCTTGGTATTGTAGGTTGGGTTGGTATATACACAAGGAAATTGCTATGGCATCTGTTTGGTAGGAAAGGAAGATTTTATGGAAACTTACCTTTTTGTAAAAATTCTTTGAAGGAAAATTATTACTTAATTAGTTAGTTTTCTTTTTTTTGGATTTGGTTTTAAATTAGTATTAGTCTTCTTATATATGTTACTTATATTTGTTACTTCTTATCGTATTTACATATTATTATTTATTTTTTATTATTAGTCTTTTTCTTATTTTCTTTTCTTTTCCTCTCTTTTTTTCATATCTAGTATCATATCTAGTATCTTTTGTATATGGGGCTTTGATTTTTTAGATGAGGTTTTTTTGAAAATAATCTTTTTATTTCTATGAGATAGTGGTCTTTGGACTCTATTTGTGAGATTTCACTGGATATGTTGGCTGAAAATTAGTATCAATAAAATGTGATAGTAATGGATGGTGCTTGAATGTGATTTCAAATTTGGAAGAGTTTTAAGTTTTATGCACTAACGGTGTAAATTTTAAGTTATACGCCACCATTGTATACGATGTGTTATGCACTTGAGACGTTTGACATGCTAGATTGGTAACTAAATCTTTCATAAGTTATACTCTTTGTCCTATTTTATGTGATATTCTTTTCTTTTTGGTTTGTAAATATCACTTTACTTTAATTGAAAATAATTTGACTTTGAAATTCCCCTTTTACCCTTAATGAAATGATTTTCAACCAAACAAATATCTAAAAGTGATTTTATACCATAAATTTTAAAAGTCTTTTTTTTTAACACCATATCAAGTCAAAAGGTTTCACATAAAATGAAACTGAGGGAGTACTATTAACATAGTCTGATATACGTATAAAAGAATTCAACCATTTTGATAATTCAATGGTGAAAATGTATCCAAAACTATTTCAAAAATTTGATTGAAACCAAACTCAAATATTGTCAAGTTTATCTATACATAAAATTATATTGTTGTATGCTTTTAGCAGCATGTGAACTGACTACTTTCAAATGGAGTCAGTTATATGAATCTTCATTTCTGCATGAAGCTCAACTCACGTCATTATCATCATGAATTGACACTTTTTTGGAACAGGCAATGTGAGCAAGCTCATACAGGCGAGCCATTGCTTTTGCGCGACAAGTTGGGTTGAAATTTGTAGAGGGGTGAAACTGGAGAGGCATCACTACTTGAAGAGTCTCTTCTCCATGAATCCTCAACTTGAGCAGCAAACTGCAAATTCCATATTACATCTTCAACTGATGGCCCATCTTGTTCCAAACACCTGCAGCAAATCTCCATCATTGTCTTCAATGATTCGTCCGAGCACGAATTTCTAATTGCTGGATCAACCACATTCCTTCTTGACAGTGCATTAGCCATTATGCTCTCTTGCAACTGCACATGATATGGAAAAGTTAAAAAATCAGTGAGAATTCATATAGTTGATCCTGACTTGTGTTAAACTGAGACGTAGTTGTTGTAATGGTGTCTAGATGAGGGTCACCTATATGAATTCTGAGACGTAGTTTCAAGCTCATCTAGCCTAGCATGTGTTGTAAGGTTTGAACATGATTTTTGATAATCGGTGGAACAAACCTTGAAACTCCGTGGAGAACACCCTAGTCCGACTATCTTTCCCTACTTAAATATCAGGCTTTTGTCAACTATCGGTAGTTTTGCACCTAAAAAGAAGAGTACAACAATAACAACATACCCAGTGAAATCCCACAAGTGGGATCTGGGGAGGGTAAATGTATGCAGACCTTAGCACTACCTTATAGAGATAGAGAGCCTGTTTCCGGAAGACAAAAAGATAAATTTTCAAATATTTACCAAAAGAAAACATATTCTTAGTTTGGTTCTTTCATAGCTTAAGATGAAGTTTTTGAACATAAAAAAGTGAAAAGAAGTGTTAAATCATACCTGATTTTGTATAATTCTCACTTCATTCTTGGTATTTATCTGCTTCCCACTAATTATCTCCAATAATATTACTCCAAAATCATATACAGTCAATTTTTCTTCATAATTAGCCCTGTGAATAAGCAGAAGTAAGGAACTAATGCAACTTTCTTTGTACCTAAGTAGAAGGGAAGGGAAAGCCAGGTACACTAAAGCTTCCGCAATGCGCAGTGTCCAGGGAAGGGTTCGACCACAAGAGTCTATTGTACGCAGCCTTACTTGTATTTCTGCCAGAGGCTGTTTTCAAGGATTGAACCCGTGACCTCCTGGTCACATGGCAGTAACTTTACCAGTTACTCCAAGGCTTCCCCTTCGTTAAGCAGGGTCAAAAGTTCAATACCATCCCTTATGATGTCCTATTTCTGCAATTTTGTCATTTTACCGCGCTTTCGAATATTTAACCTAGCAAGCTACTACTGGAACAGTTAAGACATACCTTGTACTCTTCAGCTCCTTTGCATTCTCATTGATAATAGGCAAATTATAGCAGCAAATTTTTGCAACAAAGTTCTGATCCAACAAAATATCTGTTATCTTCAAATTATTCGAAAATATACTAGGTACAAAACCAGTATGCAAAAACTGTATTCCCCTTGCGACTCCTATAGCAGCTGATATACGTTGTGTCCACGTTAGTCTCCGTTTAGCATGCTTATCTGAAAAATCGGATAGCACATTACTGTTGAACTATAATCTTAGGATCAGTAAGTATAAACGTATATATGCTTGTTAAGTAGTTACCGGAGATCCAGCTTCTTAGGTTCCCATTTGGTACATACTCAAAGACGAGAAATATCCTGCTAACACTCGAATCATCCAAGTAACACTCGAAGCAGTGTCCAAGAGTGCTGACCAGATGATGATGTCTGAGTTTTGACATCAAGTCGATATAATGCATAAAATTTTGACTACTACTTTTTCGTTTCGTTTGCAGGCATGTGATAGCAATGTATGAACCATCTTTCAGCTGACCTCTGTACATCTGAATCCATCAAAAAACAGGATTTTTTGTGAGTTTTTGTCCTTCATACTTCACTAATTCCGTCATAATATATGTAGTATACTCTTCTAGTTGTTACATTCGCTCTCAGACGTGAGTATAACATGTGTGTGTGTGTGTATCCAATAAAATGACAGTTTGTTTTAGTAGACTAATGAACTCTGCTGAATCCCGACGAAGAACTATTATCATGTTATCCTGGTTTGATTTCCACCCATCTAAGCAAATGAACGACTAGTAAACAACAACAACAACAACATACCTAGTGGAATCCCACAAGTGAGGTTTGGGGAGGGTAGTATGTACGCAGACCTTACCACTACCTCACAAAGGTAGAGAGGTTGTTTCCTGGGAACCCTCGTCTCAAAAACCCATAAGCAGAATAAATTAGATATGGAAAAAAGGAAAAGGAAAAGAAAAAGAAACAGAAAAAGCGACTAATAACGAAAAATAAGTGATAGTATGTAAATACGATAAAATTAACATATATAAGATGGATCATGACAAATGATCGACTAGTAACATGATAGAAAATCTTCTAAAACATCTCCAACTGGATAAACACAGTTTAACATAATAGATCAAGAATTCTAAGGCAACTGAATATTTTTGATAGGCTGCAAGTTTCCTAGTCATTGTTGGTGTCGAAACAATGGTGGATGATAATATCATGAAATGTTCTCAGTGGAACGTTTAAGGATCTCAATTTTACGGTAAGAACAAAAAGTAAGGTACATGGTGAGTCTGAAATGCACCTGGTCATCAGAAGTAATGCCTATAAAAGTAGCTGCATCAAAGTTGTTTGTTGCCACCTTAAGCTCTTCCATTGAAAAAGTCCGGTAAGATGGTAGGCTAAGTGATCCCAGATTCATTGTTTGAGTAACATATTCTTGTAAACGAAGAAGAAAACACAAAATGTGAAATTAGATGTACTTAGGAATCAAAGGGAACTTCGTAGATTTAGGTTAAGAGTTAAGACGGAAAGAAGAGAGGAATCTTACTTGCGTCTGTGAATAACTTTGATGTATATGTAGATGATGCATTTTCTACTATTGATCTTGTTTTTTTGGGTGCAGCTATCTTTGCAAGAAATTTTCTGACAACTATAATAGTCGCGCAAACTAGCACGACTCCACCAATGATGCTACCACAAATGATCAAAGCAAGAAACACTTTTGGTATATGTTTATGACGATGAGGTAAGATACCAACAGCCAACGCCTCATACCGACAGAAAGAAAATGGATGTTGAGTTCTGTCTCCAGTTGCTAAACAGTTGTTTGAGAAACGCACGATCCTGTGCTTAGGACCTGTCATAAGGCAAGTAGGTAATCTTCCACTCAACAGATTAGTCGATAAATCCACAAAATCTAATCCAGCATTGCATTGATTATTCTCAAAAAGCGTTCCAGTTAACTTGTTTCCTGCAACGTTAAGATAAGTGATCGATGGCAAAGATAGCAGCGCCGGAGGAAATGGCCCCATAAATCTGTTTGATGAAATATCAACATGTTCAAGCTGATGATAGGATTGAACTTTCTCCGGAATTCCTGCTGTGAACTTATTGTTCCTCAACACAATGCTTTGGATTTTGCTGCTAACTTGTGGAAATTTCGGTCCAAGAGAATTATCTTCCAAGTCTAGAACTTGCAGGTTTTCAACACCACTAAGATCAGGCACATCACCAGTAAAATTATTCCTCGAAAGTGAAAGTACGCGAAGATCATGCAAATTTCCGAGCGTATCAGGTAAATGTCCTTCTAAAGAATTGTTCTTTACACTCAAGACTGCCAAAACAACAAGTGAACCAAGTCCACTCGGAAGTCTTCCAGTGAACTTATTTCCGTCTAGTATTAAAGTCTGGAGGCTAGTTAACGATGAAATTTCTCGAGGAATATCACTATGAAAGAAATTTGAACTAAAGTCAAGTATCTCCAATGATGAAAGTCTTGTAAGTTTACTAGGCAATGGTCCATATAAACCAAGAGAAACTAATCTTAGAACTTTCAAACTAGGAAGCTTAACAAGTGTAGTGACAAACGAATCTATCGAGAAATTCTTTGGTAACTGAGAAGTTCCTTTACTCCCTATTATATGAAGCTGAGTTATGCTCTCCTCATAACAGATTACGGTAACAGTTGAACTCGGCTCAGTGTTGCAGAAATCGGTGTCATTGTTCCAATTACTCAACACATTTGGATAGTTCAGAAGATTTTGAATCCTTAGTAGAGTCTTTTCTTGTGACGATTGTAGTTCCTCCGAGATGCTAATTGAAAGCAATAAAACAAGCAAAACGAGAAGGTTTTCGAGTCCTAAATGTTGTTCCATCAGCAAAAAGCTGAAAAGCTTACACTTTCGAGCTTTCTTGGAAACACTCTAGTTGCATCAGATCGTAGGAAGTTCAGCTGAAATGAAAATTCAGTAAGCCAACATCAAACTCTGTATCTGTAGAAACAACAACAACATACCGAGTATAATCCCCACAAAAGCATAGAGTGTATGAGTGCACGCAGACCTTACTTCTACCTCGTAGAGATAGAGAGGTTGTTTTCGACATACCCTCAGCTCATGTGAAGCAAATGAAAGAGTAATGGAAAGGATAAACAGAAGCGAAGTAAACCGCGACAACTAATAAGAAAACAATATACAACAGATGATAACAGATACCAAAAACCAGAAACTACATGAATATCAACAACAACAACAACATACACAGTGCGATTTCACAAGTGGTGTCTGGGGACGGTAAAATGTACATAAACCTTGCCACTACCTCATAGAGATAGAGAGCTTCTTTCCAGAAGACCCTCAGCTCAAAAATATCAGGCACAAAAGTAAAAAATACTAGATATGAAAAAGAAATGACTAAAGCGGAAAACAAATGATAATATATAAATACAAGAAAGATAGATTCATAAATTTATATATTCAGCTTAGAAATTTGGAGAAAAAACTATATAAGCAAGAAGAGCCCCCACCCCCACCCCAAATGCTAATCAAGAAAAGATGAAATCTTGAGAACAACAACAATTCCAGCGCAATCCCACAAGTGTATAGAATGACATAATCACATTTTAAAAACTAACAAACAGTGAATGCTGCAATTGTTTTTACATTAAGCAACACAATTAGAAGGAAAAAAAGCTTCACTAAGTATTTGACCATAGATTTTGGATCAAATTTCCAAATATCACTTTCACTCACAGAAATGCATGTCCAAACACAACTCTAAAAACTCAAATATTTAAGTTCCAACTTCAAAATCTTTCCAAAAACAGCCTAGAGATAGTGGTAAGACCTGCGTACATTTTAACATTCCTTCCTAGACCTCATCAGTGTAATTCCACGGGCCATGTAGTTGTTGTTGTAACTTCAAAATCTACAGCCAAACTAGAGTTTTAGCTAAAAGTAACAAAATTAATCAGGAATCTTGAAAGCTTATAGTTTTGGGAAGTACCTATTTAACAAAAGAAGTTGGGAGGAACTTCAAGAATACACAAGGAAGAAAAAAATACATGGAGACCTTCAAATTGAAGTAAAACACCAAGAATGCTCTTGTTTTTTTAAAACCAGATAACTTCAGAAACAAATTTCACCAAACATTCTTCTTCTATGATTGCCAAAGAGACTAAAAAAATCTAACTTTTTTTTTTAATGTTTGTAGGTTTTTTTTAAAAGAAATGTAATTATACATTAGTAGAAATATTTGTAGTCTTTATTATTAATAGAAAAGAAATTCTGAATCTTGAATACATAGTAAGGCTGCAAAGATGATGTGACAGTTAATAAGCACTAGAACAAATGACAGTGCAGACAGACCACATTTCATTCGGCACTTTTTGTTCATTAAATTAATTGGACAAACTTTGTTTTGTGTGTGTATTTAATTTTCTCATACTCCAACTAATTTATTAAATAAATATTTTCTTCGTCTCAAAAAGAATGACATAAATTAGTAGTAGAATCAAGATTTCAATTAAGGAGATTCAAAATCTAAAAAAGAAAGCACACGAATTGGTCGAAGAAGGTTCGACATCTATTATATATAGATAAAAAATAATTTTAATTATGTATTAAATAATATAATTTTCGTTCAGATGAACCCCTGGTCAAAGAGTAATTCCTCCACTAGCTTAAATTGATTTGACACAAAATTTAAGAAAATAAACCAATTTTCACATTTGTGACTCTAAATTAAATTTATGTCAATGTTATTAAAAATGATCTTTAATCTTGTGGTCTTAAACTTGTCACATGGAAAGTCAAAACTAAAATATAACTAAAAAAGAAAATAGGTCATTCTTTTTTAAACAAATTAAAAAATAAAGTAAGTCATTCTTTTTTTAAAGGAAAGGAGTATCAAATATATATTGTTTTTGTTTTAATTTATTTTCATGATTTCGATTTGAAAAGGCCGTTAAGAAAATAAATAAACGTTTAAATCTCGTGCTCAGATCTTCTTTGAATTCCAGATGTTGTGGATAGTAAAAGCTTTGAAGCACCGAATTACCTTTTTTAAAATCACATGATTTTAAAAGATAAATGGAATATATTAAAATATTCTTTAATTTTATGTTTTAACATAATAGCGAAGACAGAATTTTCACAAAACATTAACATATGAAAAAGGAAACACATGAAGAAGTTGGAATCAAATAGTTGACAAAAAAGTAAAGAAAATACTTTTTTTAAAATAAGAAAAATAAACAAATAAATTGAAACGAAAAAAGTAATTCATAACATTTTCAATTAAATGTTTTTGTCTTTACAATTAATTATTTTGTCAAGAAATGAACTAAATTCTATGCAGTTGCACTTGTAGAAGTAGTCAAATTTATTTGTACCATAAGAAATAAAACAACCAAATTGGTCCCAAAAGAAAAAGTATTTTCTATTGTTACTCTTTTTTGGGTATTATAAAACATGTTTTTCAACGATCATAATGGGTTATTTGAAAATAGTCGCATTATATTTTTAAATATATGAGTCAGACTGTGTACATTTGACCTCTCTTACTCCGCAATAAGCGAGAACCTTTGAGGCATTGAGGTAATGTTACGGTATAAAACATCTTTTTATAATTATATTTTTGGCATTTCAAGATCTAAAAGATTGCCAAGTCATTATAAAAAACATAAAAAGGAAAAAAGAAAGATTCTAGCTTCACACTTTAATATGACTATATTTTACTAAAAACTTCAGAGGAATTTCTTTACGATTTTTATTTTATCTTCTTTTAATATTTGTGTGATATTCTTTTATTTTTTTAATTCAAACAAAATAGGAATTAGATTTTAAAAGAGGAATTTTTGTAAATAGTCACTTAAAAATAACTTAATTATGTTTTATGACTATAGTTTGGGTAATTATATTTCGTAACTATAGTTATAGTAACGTTTGTATAATTTGCTATATAATTCGCTGCTTTTGTATAACGTTTGTATATTTTGGTATATAATTTGTGCATAACATTTGTGTAATTCGCTATATAATTTACAGTGTTTGCATATTTTACTAAATAATTTGATTTGCACATAACTTTTGTATAATTGCATACAACATTTGTATAAATTGCACAAGAACAACAACAACAACATACCAGTGAAAATCCCACAAGTGAGGTCTGGAGGTTTGTATAAATCACGAAGAGTATACTAAGCTCAAACTGTAATTACAACTAGATGTTTTTCACAAATCGCAATTAATTTACACTATAACTATATTAATTAATTAACTAATATATATTTATTTATTCGCTTAATTTTTCCATTTTAAAACTATTTTGGTATGATGGGCTCTGTGTGACCTTTCACTTTCGCTTTATAAGTCAGGCCCATCTAGCTTTGTGGCCCACTTTGCCTTTGTCTCTTTCTATTTTGATTTTTTCTCTTTTCTTCTTTTTGCATGTGTTTGTAATTTGTTTGAAAAAAGGAATTTGTGATTAATTTTTTTTGGCAAAATAACATAAATTTCACTA
The DNA here is from genome assembly GCA_025642045.1 of Solanum sejunctum. Classification (NCBI taxonomy): domain Eukaryota; kingdom Viridiplantae; phylum Streptophyta; class Magnoliopsida; order Solanales; family Solanaceae; genus Solanum; species Solanum sejunctum. Next base: position 19,519,802 of record JAOTQJ010000002.1, read on the forward strand.
GTTTAAGATCTAATTATGTATTTTTTTGAGAATTTTTGAAATGATGATTCCTGTAAGATTTCGATCTCCAAATACACATATTTCAAATACATAATCAAAATTAGGTGTAATTTGTTGGATATATTATATTCAGATGGATTCGCATGTGTATATGGGGTATATTGAATTTCTTGCTCATTTTTCTCCTATCTTACTCGCCTTTGAAATAATATAAATTAAGCCAATGCTAGCATGACCTCTTATATCTAGTGTTATTATAGACACTTCTTATTTCTTTGGTCAAGATTTAAATTGCTAGATAAAGAAGAGCGAACTAGACTTTAACATAATTGAATATAGAAAAATAATTACCTTATATATTGAAAATATTATTCTTCCTATTTTACATGCCATAAAAGACCCTAAGAGACCCTAAGATTATAAATAAATCATCTTATTAAGGTTATAAAGACCCTACAAAGTTTAAGTATTCTATAAAGATAGGGGCATAAATATAAGTGAAATATCAATCAGCAATTACTAAGCAGGACTGCGCTTAGCTGTTTTCAAGCGACTTATATATATAAAGAAAGTGACTAAAAAGCGCTTGAACAACAAGTTAACAAGACAACGATCAGCTACTTCCAACCGACTTATATAAAGAGAAAAAGTGACCAAAAAGCCCTTGAATAGTAAGTTGACAAAACGATGGACAGTTGCTTCTACACGACTTATATATAGAAAGAATGTGACTAAAAAGCCCTTAAATAGCAAGCTGACAGGACGACGACCAACTGCTTTCCAATGGCTTTTATATATAGAGAATATATCCCCTACATATATACATTTTTCATTCATTTTATTTTATGCAAATAGTGAATACAAACAAACAATTTCACATGCCACTAAAAATAGAAGTGTCCAATCAACCTTTTTGGCCTTTCAATATCCATTTATTAAGGTAAGAGAAATTGAATTATTATTAGGTATTATATACTATCATTTTTCAAAGACTATTTCATATTCTTGACATGCTTTTATCCAACAAAAAATAATGGTTTCATGAACACCTTTCATTTCCTTTTTTCTTATCATCTTTCATTTTCATCAATTGAACCAACAAATTGAAAAAGAAAGTGGGGGAGACTATACAACTGTTCAAAAGAAAAAAATAATCCATAAATACAAAGATATATGTCTTTCAATCATAAATTTTACTTAATTATGAGTAACTAATATGTATTTTTAAGTTAATTTGGCTGATGTAGTAGTACCAAATGATAAAAATTATTAGGTATTAAAAATTTATTAAAAAAACAAATAAAATAATTAAAACATAATAAATTTAGGTTGGGTTACTATCTGCATTTCATCGTTTGATATGGTGAAAAATATTTTTTAATTTTCTCGCGTTTAGTTGAAAAAAAATGTTTTCTTTAGGAAAATAAATTCCTTACAAACGAAAAAAATGAGTTTTCTGACATTTCAAGTTCTTTGTCTCCTTCACTCACCCAACACCTCGAACCCTCCATTAGAGGCGAATTCAGTATATCAGTATTAGGTTCATCTGAATCTAGTACTTTCAATACAGAGCATAAATTACTACATAAAATTTACTAATATTGTAATAAGTACTATATATGAACTTTATAACTTTAAAAATATAATGAGTTCAATGCTAATTAAGAACTTATAGCTATCGATTTAGAGATAATACTCTGGTACTATCTTAAAACTAGTTCAATATGAATCAACTATGATGCGCAATGTTGTCTCTCATTCAAGTTGAGGTGGTAGGAGCACAACGACCTTAGCCCAAATCTACTTAAACAATTTGAAGGCTTGGCTAGGTCTCAAAGTAGACCTTGTAGAAAAGCAGTTAGAAAAGATAGCCCATAGACTTAACCGACTAGCTCGGTGAAAACGAACTTCATATTCCATGTGAGTCAGTTGACTCTGTACTATATTTGGTTTGACAGGTTGATGATAGTAGATTACTTTTTGTGGGGTATTGGCTATGTGAGGCAATGGCATAGCCACATACAATAATAGGTAGTCAGTCGAACATCCTTTCTTGAGAATTTACTCTGTTTATACAAACAATTATATTATGTGTAATTTTGAATATACTTAGTAAAACTCTGTGTATACAAACAATTATATTATGCATAATGATCTCTGACTAATTCAACAAGTATAGACTTAAATATTACAACTTTCTTTTATATGTTATAGAACTATATATAAACTATTGCTTGCAAAAATTGGATATGTTCCAAAACTCTGGGAAAATTGTTGTTGTTGACAAAATATTCAAAATCCTACAGTATGATCAGTTATAAAATATGCTTTGGCAAGGGAAATGACTTCATCCCTCCTTCCTCTGAAACAGGTGTTCGCGAATATCTTGATGATTTATGCACCTTAAAGTTGATATTAGGAACCTTACGAGCGATAGCTTGCCAGATCATTTGAACAGCATCGTTGTCCTTGGAAGGATATCGATACTCAAACATATTTTCGATCTCTATTAACCTTTCCCACATTCTAGTCCACTCTTCTTTTGTGATGCTCCTGATGAAGTTTATGAGGAAATTTGCTTTGAGAGCATCTGCTGTACGAACGAATATGCAGAACTCTGAATAGTCAAGAATATCTTCATAGGGAAGCTCTATTTCGTCACTAATGATGACTGGTACACAGTGTGATGCTATAGCATCAAAGAGACGGTTTGATGAGGGAGTGTCACCTGCGATGTTGAGACAGAATTTGGACGAGTGCATACCGTCTGTTGCTTGTTTTACTCCACCTTTTAGTATACTTCCAAAGGAGAAGTGAACATCTTTCTCATCTTTCAGCATATAGAATAACTCTTGTCGAATAGATCCACCCTGAAGATGAAAAGCACGCAAGACTTAGAAACAAGAGAAATGAAACAAAATAAACAAAATCGAGTAAACTTTGACGATCTTGCTTAAGTTTTCAAAATCTAAGTTCCCTAGGAATGGATTTAGTGTGTAATCATTGAAGATCTCACACAGTGTATCACAATGTTAATCTGGTATCTTGGCAATTAAAAGAACCAAAACTTCGCCTCGTTCATCCACAACTTTTCACTCGATATAAAGAGTAAAAGAAAATAGGGGCAACGTTCAACTAATCTAATCCAGATGGAAGAATAAATGTATGCAAAAAGTTCCAACTTTTCTGTTTCGCTTTATTTTGATAAGCAGAGTATCAGGCCACAACCCAAAACTAAATAAAATAAAGAATATCGAAATCCAAACACGAGACTTGATCCTGATACCTAGCCAAGTAGAAATCTGATTTCATTTGGTCCGCAAGGTATTGTGTTGCTTATGTCCTCCTCATTGACCTCCAAAAGACAAACAACAAAAACAACAACATACCTAGTGGAATCCCACAAGTCGGGTCTGGGGAGGATAAAAAGTACGCAGACCTTACCATTAACTCATAGAGGAAGAGAGGCTGTTTCAGCGGAACCCTCGTCTACTTCTAAAGATAAAATTAAGCCTTCTGCATGATATTTCAGTTTTGGAACTTGGTGCAGTAATTCCAACAATTACAAGAACCAAATAAACAACTGCAGGCTGTTATGTAAGTGATCATGCCTCCAAACTATGCACTAAATAAGCTATCGCTTGCCCATTTATGCAGTGTTAGACTCAAAATGAATACATGTCACACCAAATTACTGTAATCTGTCTAACCATTCTGCTAAATTTGTTGAGTGATAGCTACAATATCATCGTAATATTTTACTAATCAACCAAATGGACATGGATGGGGAAATGCTGCCTATTGTATTGTACTAACCATATTTATTCGTGTACATCCTACAAAAAACCTAGGCAGGTCCGAGATGCTTAGTCCTAATACAATTCTTCAAATTCCCACCTGAAAAGGTTATACTGCTCATACTGTGACATATCGCCTTCTTCTGTTCCTAACAAATTATTTTACTTCACATCACCCGATTTATCACCCAACTTCAACTCCTCCCTCCGCTCAAAATAAATACACAACATATCACAAATGAAATTACTCAAGAGTAAACAACTTCCGACAGTTTCTATTAACAAACAAATGACTTTGTGCACAACCACACACATATAATCAGAAATACAGACTAAATGAACAGGAATAACTTACATCTTTCCTGTATATAGCTCCCTGGAAGTAGAGCAAAATTGGTCGACTATCGAAATCTGAAGTGTCATTCACATAGGTACCAATTACATGCTTGTAAGGTGCAATCACATCTTTTTCAACGTTAGCTACCGTGGGAGGATACCTTCCAAAGTCTGAAAGTATGAACATTGCAGGCCACAACTTCATTCTTGCATCCAAAAGACTATTTGGATGGTGTGCAAGAATTATATGGTCTTTTCCCCCTGATCTTTTCCATTCCTCTTGTGCTGTCAAAAAGGCCACCAATTTTCGCTGCAGCAACTCGTTAGTAATTGCTTTCTGCTTTGATTTAACCTTTGAAAACCGGTTATAGCAAACCGATGAAAAGAAAGGAACAAATATCACATCAGCTTCACTTGACTTATGAACTCTTATGGCACTTCTACCATTCAAATTATCATCAAATTCAGACGACAAAAGATCCAATGTCAACCAATACTCTATACTATGCTGCGCGTTTAATCCACCTGGATAACGAGGAACCACTTTCCTGATATCTGGCCAGACACTCTTTCCCTCAGCCTTCCAGCCCAAGAGTTCAAAATGGAACTGTGGGGGCAAGTCATACATAAAAACTTTAAGGACTTGTTTACTAGGATTACACTTTAACACATTGCATTTTTCCATTGTTCCTATGTTAGAAACCGGTTCATTCGAATTTGAAACCTTATAATCACTTTGAGTACTAGATTGTGAATAACCTTCTTCAGACAAAGCAAGAACCTTGGACTTAGGTAATACATTGAGGTAAAACAAGTGACGCCTTCCCGTTGCACGCATTACAAACAACAAAGATAACATGAACAAGATTGAAGTAATCGAAAACATACTAAACATGGATTTTCGACCGAAAAATCCCATCAAATGTACATTTCTCTCTGCCATTGCAACTCTCTATATCAACACAAATAACAACTAACACATCTATAAGCTACCCCAATACCATTGTTGCTCCAAAACTCAAGATTTATGACAGCAAAAGAATCAATGCAACTCTCTATATCAACACAAATACAACTAACACATCCTATAAGCTACCAATACCATCGTTGCTCCAAAACTCAAGATTTATGACAGCAAAAGAACCAATGCAATAAAACAATGCAACAGTTAGACCTTGAAACAGATCACATGATAATATCCAAGAACCTCAAAACACAACACCTACATTAGCTCACACAAAAAATCATATCTTTATTCTTCCCCTCAGCATTTATCAAACAACACAGGACAAATTTCAAACAAACACCCCTTTTATCAACCAATATCTCAATCAAACAGCAGACCCTTTTCTTAAAACCAAATCAAGAATGGATTTTTTTCCTACACCAGCAAGAGAACTTGTCAATGGAGCTGAAATAACCCAAGAAATCACAACCCCAGATCAAGAAACTGAAAACCCAGATCAGAACCAACGTAAATTTGACTCCAATAAAAAGAAAACTGAGAGGAAAAAGGGTTGAAATGGAAACAAAAAGACAAACAGGTGGAGGACAGAACAGTTGCACCTAATACAAAAGGGTCAAATTCCTCTGAACCGTTCTGATTTCTTTTGTCTTTTGGTGGAAAAAAAATGTGTAAACATCTCAAAATTGCGAAGAAATAGCTGAATGTGGAATCTCTGAAGAAGCGGGCTCATCAGTCTTTTTTGCTGACAACTTTCTATTTTCTACACAAGTTCAACAGACACGTCATAGGAGATTGTACCATGTGCTTTAGATGTTTGTACCTTATGTTAATTAGTGGCTAATAGTTTATGTTAAGAGTTAATGAATTAGTAATTTAAACGGTTAACAAGGTTAAAATTAATGTAAGGTTCATAAATAGATCTCAAAATCTGGATCTCAAAAACTTGATATATTAATTAAAAAAGATCAAGAATTTAATTTGGTGCCATTTGTCTCAAATTGCCTGTCCTATGGCTATTTTTTCTTGTAAAAACATTAATTAAAAGGTCTTGTTATTGTCATTTTGCTCTTATTTATTTATTTATTTATTTATTTATTGTATTGAGGTATTTCTAGTCTTTTAAGAATTATAAAGATAAAAATAGAAAAAAAATTACTTTGTCTTAGATTTCTAAAATAACAAATACTTACATATTAATCGTAAGTTAAGGGTGATCTCTGTGGCAGATAAAATGAGAGAAACGAGATTGTGATGACTTGAGATGTACAGAGAGAAGTGTTGATGCTCCTGTCAGGAGGCACGAGAGGATGAATTTAAGGATTATGCGGAGGGATAGAGTTAGACCGAAAAAATATCCGGAGATGATTAGATAAAATATGATGCAGTTTCATATCACCGAAGACATGACCTTAGATAGAAAGGAATGAAAGTCGCATATTACAGTAGAAAGTTAAAAGACTATTAGGTGGTAAGATGATATCGAGCCGTGTAATATAGTAAGTTAGTAGAAATAGTCGTGTCGTTATATACTGAGTTATGCTTGTCCGTAATTTATTATGTTACCTTTATTGTCGTTATAAATTTTCATTTGTTGTCCACTTTAATCATTTCATATCTAGTATTTTCTATTTTGGGGAATGATATTTTTTGATGCGAGGATCTTTCGAAAACAAGCTCTATCTCTATAAGCTCTATGTACATTTTATCTTCTTCAAGCCTCACTTGTAGAATTTCATTGGGTATGTTATTATAATAAATATACTTACATATAAACTGTCACAATTGTCTTTCTCCAATACATGCACTTTAATAAAGAAGCAAGAATAAGCTCATCTTATTTCAAGAACATTTAATATAAAAGATAGGATGAGATAAAAATAAATAAATTTATTTTGAAATAACTTCTCTGCACTAAACAATTACATATGTAGTGTAATTCCACATGTGAGATCGAAAGTGTTGCACAAACCTTACTCTTATCTTCGAAGGTAGAAAGACTGTTTCCGATAAAATCTCTCTCGCACTAAACAACTTGAAAAAAACAAGACTGCAATCAACTCAAGTCTGTCTTTGAATGTTAGTGCACTTTGAACCAAGACCAGAATAGCACAAACAGACATTTTTACTCAAGAATGAGATATTATTCAAATTTGAAAGCAAGGTTTTGAGTCTCTTCACTGAAAAAATCGAAATGGAAGACGTCTATTCCCGACTATAAAACACAGCCCCTTGTGATCGAGGTTAATGTTAATGCGAGGATAAAAATGAAAACAAAAAGAAGTTAGAACTGGAATTGCATCTCCGGTGAATATCCAAGGGCTTCAAGATGGGCAGCCATTGCCTTGTTCATCGGTGGTGGACCACACCTCAGTATCTGCACGTTTAACATGAAATCAGTCGAACTCTGCTTTCCCTCGATATCCATGAACTTTTATGATAATCTATCTATTTCTACTAGTACAGACTCGCGATTTCAAAGATGCAATGCAATACCTTAATGTCATTTGCAGGGGCTGGGCAATGAGTCTGGATCATTTCCTTGGAGACAAATCCCACACCACCACTCCATTCTTCCGGAGGCTACACATATATTAAGAGAATAATCTAATGTCAAAGCACGTCTACTTGGAAGAGAAATGTATCGTAACAAGGAGCAACATTGGGAAGACACTAAAGAAGCGATGGGGTTTATATTGAACCCCATCTTGTTCGGATCATCACGTCCAGAGCAGGAGAAAATAACATTTGGCTGATAAATTCACAGTTAATGGGTAATTGTGTATGTCTAATTTAGCATCCTTAACTGTAGAACTAATTGGGCACAACAAGTTTAACAATGCTACACTTCTCCCATGAGCCACAAAAATGGAGCGAAGTGCCTCTGAAGGTCGAGAATTTAAATACCAGTTTCCGAACTAGTCAACTTAAATCAAATTTTCATTTTAATTTACAAAAATCATTAGTTACGAGATGATACGAAATCATTTGACAGTTTGGAAATTTTAAAATATTACTACAAACAACGGTAATTGATCAAAATTATCAAAAGTCATCATAACACACGTGAAATGTCGGAGAAAAGAAGAGTGAACAATATACAGAAGTGAATAAAACAAAATCAAAATTATTATAGGTAGAGGGAGAAAGAGGTCTACAGATCATATCCGAACCAGAAATGAAGCTATAGAACTGACCTGATTCAAGACGTAATAAACTTTGAAACGATCAGGATAGTTAGAAGTAAGGCTTTCCAACTCTTCCTGCAGGACAATAAATGAAAATTTCAGGTGCGGACATACAATACGTTCAAGCTACATGCCTTCCCACAGAAACAAATACTACACTCAATATTAGCCCAAAGGCCAAGAAAGGTAACCCCCAGAAACAAATATTGATTGGCACAATTATCAATATTTTGAGGAGTCATCACAACTTCAGTATAAAAATCGTTCAACTATGTCCTCCCAAACAGCTAAAAGGCCAACAATCGTTAAGGCTGGGAAAGTTATTTAATTGTTTGGCACGGATGAACTTTGCAAATATAAAATCAGATAAAAACAGGTCTACTCCCTGATCCCCTAAATAGTTTCTAAAAGTAGAACATTCAGCATCCCCGATATAATTAGAAAAGCGGATATTGCATTTAGACAACGATCGTTTAAAAGGACTCAACATGCAGGTCAAGTTGAGTAATGAATTGGGAGAAGTGAAAAAGTAATAAAGACTAGATTTGTGGAAGCACGAAAGAGTCCCAACACTTTTAAACGGTGGAAGGTTATATGCCATAACTACAGATTACTACAGATTACTTAGACATGATCCATATTTGTGGGCATGTGCTTCTTTAATTACTTTTATTAGTAAAGGATGAAGTTGATCTAAAGGGGGTCCCGGGAAGTAGCATATTGCAACTTTTACTAATACAACAAAAATCGACAGATAGAAAGTTTGGATACTTTAGGTAAGAGACTCATCTTTATTGAACTTTTTCAAGAAAAAACTCAAATGCTTTAATTCTATGCTCTGGAGGCATTCTATACTTGAGCAACGAAACACAAAATAGTTGCCACTCAAGTTAAAAATAAAAAATCAGACAATTCTAAAGCATAAATTAGCAGTGAACTCAACTAAGTACACATTTTATGAATTAAGCACCTTGCACTCCTGAATTGAATAGGAACCAAGAAACTTCCAGGCAAAATAATAAAAATGAGATAAACAATATACCTACTAAATCGATACAGTTCAACTGCACCAACTATGATTCTGTGACAGGAGATCATTCGAGTGCATGCATAAAATTTGTTCAAACATTCAAGTGGACTGTATGAACCAATTGAATGACAAAAAAGAGATAAATATGTACCTTCAAAAGAATATCTTCATAAGTAACATTAGCATATATCAAGTGCAACTTCGTCGCATCATTAGGATTTTCAAGAATAGCTCTAGCAACCTGGATAGAAACAGAAAGAAGTATACCTACATCAAACTCTGATATATTTCAGTCTAGAACAACCATTATCACCAAAAAAAAAAAGTAAAGACAAGTTATTTTAGTAAAGCAGAACGAAAACAGACCTGGAACATTGGGGTAATGCCAGAGCCTCCTGCAAGCATTCCAAATGCTCTTACTTGGCCGGGTTGGTACTTAAAGCGGCCCTATTTATGAAAGTACATTGATGTGTGAGTAGTAAAGAGAGATTTTTAATGGAAGCATCAAGAATCCAATGCCAACTGAAATTAAGCAATGTGAGATTTCTTGGATGCACCCCAAGATTTCTATTCTTTTCTCAGTAGTTAACTTTCTAAGTCACTGGAAATCCATTCAACGATTTAACAAACTTGGAATTATTGAAGAAGGGAACAAAGTAAAGAAACAAGAATACCCTTCTTAAAGGAAAAAATGAGATCAGATGACCAATAAGTACCACCGCAAAATAATCTCACAAGCAACAAAACATCTACCTTGGGTCCCTTCACTTCCAAATAATCACCCACACGCATTTCCCGGAAATGATGTGACATCCTTCCTTGTGGATACATCTGTGCATTCACAAAATACAGACCATCAAAATCACCAATACGAGATAGGAAAAGGCAAGAGCAGAATAACTTTACTACCTAAGTACCTTTATAACTAATTCAAAATATCCAATGTCCGAGTCCAAAGTAGTTGGCGTGTATGGTTTAACAACCTCTTCACCTTGACTATCTTTGCCCCTGATTGATTGCGCATGAAGTAAGAAACCAAATGTTTCCTTAGCAATCAGTAGCAGACATCGGTGAGAGCAAAGACCAAAAGTTACTGGCATGTGAGAATAGTTTAGTCAATCGAACCTGCAACTAATGTGTTGTCCAATGGGTAGGCCCAACACAGAAGTCGGCGTTGGAAGTTCAAATCTGAATTTCGCCACATTATGGCTAAGTTGTGTGCGCTTAACAAGCTTAAATGCCCTGAATTCTTCAGGATTTAAACATACTGTTAAGACAACAAGATACAATCAGTTAGTATAACCAAGATCAATAGCAACCAGGCATGGTTTTGTTAGTGAGTTGAGGAAATAAACTAAATTAGAACATATCTTGACATCTTTAAAATAAGATAATATCACATATCCCTTGTTTTACATCATTTGAACATTTTTATCTTTATATATGAATGAATAACAACAACGAGACTGAGTTGAAACACTAGAGGATTGCTGATGCATACACAAAAAAATCATCAAGTTATGAACACCATTATCTCAATTCCATGGTTCGATGGAAGATATAGCTTTGTTACAAGCGGGGCAGGTATATTCACTGCATTCTTTTTGAACTAAACATGAATAATTCATAGTTCCTAAACACACCTATGTTGCTCGGATTCTCCAAAAATTCGACCACACAGGTATCAAATCCTTAAAAATGCACTACTTTTGAAAGATCTAACACGCACATTGCGACATTTTGAGAAGTCCTAGCAACATAGACACACAAACACCACCACCCCCTCAAATCCACAACCATTTCCATGAACTATTAGCTACACTACCAACAACGACAACAACAACTACATACCCAGTGGAATCCCACAAGTGGGGTTTGAGGAAGGTAAAATGTACGCAGACCTTACTACTATATCTCACAAAGATAGAGAGGCTATTTCCTAGGAAACCTCGTCTCAATATTAGCTACACTACCACTAATTTTAAAACAATCTACCTGTTGCTCCTAGATAACAAGCATGCATAAGTGCAATCAACAGTTTTTCTTATGTTGGAAAATGGATAACTAAGTTAAATCAGAACCTTTGGACTTCTTGGAAGATAAGTAAAAATAAGCTGTAGCACCAACAGCAACAGCAGCAACAGCAACCCCAAGAATCAATTGAGCATCAGGTCTTTCCAAGAACTCCATTTCCCAAAAATAAAAATCTGACCTTTACACAAATAGTAGGGGGGAAAAAACACAAGCTTCGGTTAGTTCTCTCCACCAAACAGAATATATCAATCTTTGAATGTCAAAGTCATATACGGATCCAAGATTCTTAAAACAGTGAACTAAAAATCTGATCTTTATACAGATGTTAGGGAAAAAAAAGCACAAGATCAGCTAGTTACTCTTTTACAACAAAAGGGTGTTTGATTAACTATAAATTTCCATATCTGTCACTGTGAAATGACATTTCAAATTCCAACAAAAAGGGGATTGGTAGAATCAATTTGTGAATTAGCTGGAAAAAAATGGATTGAATTCTTACCAGAAAAGATGAATCTTAATCTTGATAATTACTAATGAAATATCAAATGGAGGCTATAAATATTTATTAGAAACAAAATATGAAATTATAACTAGGGTAGTGAAAAGTAGGTGAAGACAAGACGTGGGATTTTGGATATCCAATTGTTCTTCACCTACCCACCCAAACAGCCCCTTGTTTTTGTCACCAAACCAGACATTTATTTATTTATTCTTTATTTTTTTTAATTTACAGAAATTTTATAGAAAATATAACAATTTGAATATATTAATTCACTAATTTAGATATAAAAATTAAGATTTTTAGTTATTTAAAATATAATACATTGAATATAAAGATAATTTAAGAATCAGAATTAATATATTTAGATCATTGAATCAATGGATCCAAAATACTCAATTAATTTATCCAAATAAATAAAAATAATAAAAAATATGATAAATAAATAATTGTAATTAAGTAATTTTGTTCTTTTTTATGTGGAATTTTCTAACACAATTAAAAATTTAATTTATTTTTACAATATAAATATTAAATTCAACTATGTTTTGAATCTGAATTATAGTTAATAGATAGCGTCTTATTACAATATTATCAACGTATTGAAATAGTTAAATTAAAGAATAAATTATCATCCAATCTAATTTAAAGTTGAAATGAGCTAAATAATGAATTTTAATTACATCCATCCAACTTGAACCATTAATTTTTATAATTTTGAAACTTATATTATATGATTAATACATTCAAAAGTGTTATATGACAATCTCAGCCCCCAAAATATTTTTAAAAAAACGTGCATGTAAAACTTCAAAAATAAAATTATGTTGGCAAAATGTTTTGGAGAGTTTTACGTGTGTAGTAAAAAAAAAAAGAATCTTCTTTATTATCCTAATTACATAAGGGAATAATATAATTTGCACGCCAATTTTTTTTTTTTAAAATCATTTATATACTTTTTAACTTTACGTGCGTATACAACTTAAGTATTGCTTGAAAAGTGTTGGGTGTTATAATAAACTAAATAATACAATATTTTAAAATTATAATTTTTTTAATAATATTAAACTAATTAATTAGTATTATATTTGAGTTGGATTTTAAAATGAAAAAAATAAACTCCTTAATGAAAATAAGCCAAATAAATTTTACTAATAATATTACAAATTGATTGTGTCCTCTTGGTCCTTGTAGCTCTCATACCCATCATCCCACACCTCTATCTTTCCACCCCCACTTCACGTAATATTTGTCTAACAATAACAATAACAACAACATACTCAGTATAATTCACAAGTGAAATTTAAAGAGGGTAGAATATACGCAGACCTTATCACTACCATAGAAATAGAGAGATTGTTTCCTGGAAACTCTCGTCTCAAAACCTGTAAGTAAGAACGAACTAGATATGACAAAAGGAAGGAAGGGAACAAAAAAATAACGACTAATAATGACAGTATGTAAATAAGGTAAACTAACACATAATATTTGTCTAAATTGTATATAAATATTTTTAAAATAATAATTTTTTTATTATCAATCAAAGAAAAATATAAGCAAAAAACTACTTATATTTTTAAAAATATTTTTCGTCCATACCGAACATGATACACCCATAGTGTTATTGATGATGCAACTGGCATGCTCCATGAAAATGGCCCTATTTATGAATGTCTGACCACATTAAACATGCTATTTTGAAAGGATACCAATTCAGCCTGACCCTCTATGTTTAAAAATATAACGGTTATTTTTGAATGATCCATGATAAGTATCGAAAGTTGCATTGATTAATTGTTACTTTACAATTGAAAGAAGCGCATACAGTTTAAAGAAGCATTTTGCTTTATTCCATCATACCCCAAAGCCAAAAAATAGTAAATCTTTGGCTTCAAAATCTGAAGAAATAAACATACGAACTAACCAAATGGAGTTCGACTTTTATTATATATATATATTATTTAATTAAAGATTGAAAAAGGTACTCACGTTGATTTAATTGTTAACTAAAATCTAAAATTGAAAACTGATAACCAATAAAGAAACTTATAAAACAATGTAAAAATCATTAACATAAAAAAACTAAATATTAATAAATTAATAATATTTTTTTAATTTAATTTATTAATAAACTAGATATACCTTTTCAGTATAGGTGGTTGTAAGTTGGTAAAAAAGAACTATATATGACATATGCTAGCTAGACTATTGGTCAAACATGATGAATTAGAAGTTGGCACTTCAATTATACATTAAATTAATTTAATATTTTAAAATAAAATTTTTGGTAAAATTTTAAATCAAATAGAAGATTAGATGGAAAATAATAAATCAAAAACTTGATCAAAAGATAATTTTTGCATTATTAAATCCTACTTTACTAATTATTGCCCTATTAATTTTTATACTAAATAATTACAACAACATTACCCCAATGCCTCAAATGCTCCCGCCCATTGCAGGGTAAGGGGAGGTCGGATGTACGCAACCTGATCCCTATGTTTAAAAACATAGCGCGACTATTTCCAGATGACCCATGATGAGCGTCGAAAGTTGCATTGACTAACTGCTATTTCACAATTGAAAGAAGCGCAGACAGTTTAAAGAACCATTTTGCTTTATTGCATCATATTTCAAGGCCAAAAAATAGTGAATCTTTGGCTCTATCCGAGATTAATAAAAATAATTCTTTAATAAAATAATTTATAGTTATATAAATATATATCTAAAATTATTTTAAAATCATAAATTTTTAAATTTTTTTATTTATTTAAATTATATCAAATTGAATAATATCTCATAAAATAAAATAGACAAAATATATAATAGAAAGACTTTGAAAAATCACCTCATCTGATGTCACTAAATTAGACTACTATTCTGTTTTGATTCAAAATATTCCAAAATCTGCAAGTCTTTTTGGGGAGAACTGTATATTGTTATTTTGTGATCTTACCTAAGGATGTGTTTGTTATGAATTTTTTTTTCGATCAATATAATTCACTTATTTTTTATTTTTTTTTAAATTTTTAAAGTATCATTTCAAAATATATAATTATTAAAATATTTTTCTTTCATAAGTATGTTCTTGAAGAAGTACTTTAACTCTTCACCAGAAAGTCAATAATATAAAATCTTGTACGATATTATTTGATCTGAAATATTTAATAGAAGCGCTTGCATATGTTTTGTTATATTATTTGATGGAATATTTATTGTGGTATCTTTTAATTTAAAACGTAACTAATTAAAGAGTAAAGACTAAAAATTATTGAGTCATTAGAGGCCTAACACTTACATTAATATATATATTTGAAAAATATTATAAAATATATTTAAGTAGTAAATTTAGCATATTGTTATTATATAAAATATTTACATATATATAGAGCTATTTGTTTCGGTTTGAGAATTTTTAATTTTTTTTATAAATTAAAAAGATTACCTCAATTATTCAAGACGATTATGTACTAAAATAAAATTTCATGATTTTATTGAAATAATAAAATAAATCGATTCAATACGATTAGATTTAATCAATCGGATTGATTTTTCATATTCTTTTGACACTCTACTTACAAGTGTCAATTTCTATCGTCAAAGTTTTATGATATTGGGCTGTTGAATTTTACCAATTTTATTGATATTTGTTTGGTCTTTAAAAAAACTTATATCTTACTAGACATGAATTATATTGTTAATATAAGAATTAAATATCAATTTATTTAAAAAATATAAATTAAAAATTAATTTATTTAAAGGCCAAAATATTTAGACGTGTTCTTCCATGAGATCGCAAAATTACTGGGACAATATTCCATTTGGTTGGTCTAATTTGGTCCATAAATTAGAAGAATTAGAATAAATAAAAGAGAGAGTATTCAATCAATGGACCATTTTGGCCTAATATTCCTTTAATATTTAATTTAAAACGAATGATATTGGTTCAAGTTGAAAAATCAAGAAATAATTATTAATTTATATTAATTTTATTTTTATTAGTAAATAATATTTATTTTTATATTTAGATAAACCAAAGATTCATTATTTTTTGGCTTTGGGGTACAATGAAATAAAGCAAAATGACTCTTTAAACTGTCTATGCTTCTTTTAATTGTGAAGTAGCAGTTAGTCAATGCAACTTTCGACGTTCATCATAGGTCATTCGAAAACAGTCGCGCTATGTTTTTAAACATAGGGGCCAGGCTGCATATATTCGATTCCCCCTTACCCCGCAATGGACGAGTGCCTTTGAAACATTGAAGGTAATATTATTGTTGTTGTTGTTGTAAGGATGAACGAAAGTTATTCAGCAGGAAATTTTTGCAGCAATTGACCTTGTTTCATGCAGTTTTTAAATTTTTATCCTTTAACTCTATGATTTTTAACTGCTATTCATTTAATGATAATAAATAAATATAAATTTAGACAAAACTTTACTACTATTCAAACATAAATTCGATTGTATCTAATTCGCTCAACATAAATTCAGAAAACTTTTACATTATTACTGAATTTTGAATAACCTAAATATTGCACAAAAGAAGTTATAAAGTATCTTTTATTGACATAAACTTATTATGCATTATAAGATAAACTTGTGCTATGTTATACTTTTTCCATTTAAAAAAGATGAGTAATTTTTCTTTTCTCGTAATACTTTTATTTTAGTCTTTTATATGATATGTTTAAGAGCACAATATATAATTAAAAGATATTTTTAATATATTTAATATAATTTTATTTTAATATTATAAAATTATTTTTTTAAAAAAATTTATCTAATCAAATCAAATTAGATTATTTTTTTTAACTGGGAGTAATATGAAAGTATAAATAATACCTCTTCACTACCTCTATCTTTCATTCTCTCTTGTTCTACCTCTTATCTATCCTCTTAGGATTTGCTTTGTTTGAAAACGAGATTTGGAAAAAAAAACAAACGAATCCCTAAATCCCCAAATTATGCAGGAAATCTCTGTAAATTTCTCGCAATGGCTACAAATTTTCAAAGATATTCTCTTTTCATCCGCTAGTGCAGTAGTTTTCTTCTTTCTCGACTTGCTTGATGCTTTTTTCTGTGTTTTCTTCAAATTAATCGATGAATTTTTCGAAGGAGAAGGTTCACGTTGTTACTGTTCCATTGAAAATGAAGAAGGAGTAGGAAAATGTGACACTGATAATGGATTGTCAAGTACGCTTTATGAACGGAGAAGTTTGTTCAGGGGAATCGGATGTCGCCGGAATGTTAGTAATCGGAGAAAATTGATTGAAAAAGTGAGATGGTCTGATTGTTCGTGTGAGAATTGTGTTTCGTGGATGAGCAATTTTGCAGGGGAATGGAAGCTTCACGTTGTTGTCCAACAACCTCACCAAGGTACATTTCATATTCTCGAGTTTCGTGCCCCAATTATTAGGTGTCATGTGGCCCAAAATATTTTTGGGAAAATTTTGGAATTTTAAATTTAAAGAATTTTCGAGTTTTCGAATAGAAAATAGTATTTGAGAATTTGAAATGTTATTTGAGAAGTTTTAAACAATTAAAAGTTATTTTTAAGTTTTTATATAGATTATAGTTCCAACTGAATCATTGATAATACTAATTTATAGATATTTTAAATAATTTTTAAAATTTATGGATATAATCATATTTTTTGAAATAGTTAAATATTTTTGGAAAAAAATGGGGTAATAGAATAATGAAACTTTACCAAAACTTGCTAAGAATATTTTGAAATTTGTGGCCAAATGCTAGCTTAGTTGTTATTTTCTTCTTCTACGTGAACTATCACTATTTGAGATAAATTGTTAAATAATTAATTATTCTAAAATTAGTTATCTTGAGATAAGTTATTTCATATATTGTACTCCCTCTGTCCCATTTGTACGATTTATTTTTCTTTTTAGATGGTCCCAAAAGAATAATACATTTTTATATTTAGTATAATTAGTAGTAATTTAACTTAAAATGTCTATTTTTTTCTAATGAAATAATTTATAACCATATAAATATTTATAACTTGGTAATCTCAAACCTTTATTTCGCTAAAGATAATTAATTATTATATTACCAAAAAAGAAAATATATGTTATAAGGGATGTTTCTACAAAGACAAATATTTTTATAAAGATGACTTTTGTTGTTATAGTTTAAAAGTTGTTTTAAAGATAAATATAACATGAAAAATTGATTACGATGAGGTATAGTGGTATACTTATATAAGGATGTTCTCATAGAGAAGTCTGATTATATAAAGATTTAACTTATATATACGTGAAATATACATAATTTTTATACTATTAGTATAATTTAACCTTGTCTAGCATCACTTTGCATGAATATGTGGCCTTAATTTGTTTACTACATATTTCATTTGAATGCAAGTGTTTGAAGCATCTTATTAGTAGTTGATGACCATTGATGAGAACTAAAAAAAGGACAAGCGCTGTGCACTAAAATTCCTACTATGCGTAGGCTTCGTGACCTCTGGTCACATAATAGCAACTTTACCGGTTACTCATCAGAATTTCCAATTGATGAGAACTAATGTTTAGAATTACAAATTTTGCAGCTAACTTGGAGGATTTCAAAGGGAAGAAAGCAGAAAATATAGTATTTTTACATGGTTTTCTCTCATCATCCACATTCTGGAGGGAGACAATTTTTCCAAATTTATCTGAAGATGCAAAACAGAAATACAGATTGTTAGCAGTTGACCTATTGGGATTTGGAAAAAGTCCAAAACCAAACAATTGCTTATACACAGTTAAAGATCATGTGGAAATGATTGAGAGTTCAGTAATTCATCCATTTGAGTTGAATTCATTTCATATAGTTGCACATTCAATGGGCTGTGTGGTGGCATTAGCCTTAGCTGCAAAACGTTCTAACTCAGTCAGATCAATCACCTTGATAGCACCAGTAAGTACAACTTAAAATGCTTTTTATATAGTGTTTTGTCGTGACTTTTCATTTCTGTTTTTTCCTTTGCCGATTTGTGTTGAACTTTTCATATCTAGTAACTTCTGCTTTTGGGGGTTGACATTTTTTAGACGAGGATCTTCTGGAAATAGCCTCTCTACCTTGATAAGGTAGTGGTAAAGTCTGCATATATTTTATCCCCAAACCTCACTTGTGGGATTCCACTGGGTATGTTGTTGTTGTTGTTGTTGATCTGCTTTGAACTGTTTTTTCTCGAGATGAGGGTTCTATTTGAAACAACCTCTTTCCCCTCAAGATAGGGGCGTGTACATCCTACACTCCCCAAACTAGGATTGCATCGAGTATGTTGTTGTTGTAATAGTAGTACGAAATTAGCTTTTATAATATTAGCCTGTTTGACCAAGCTCGTGAAAAGCCAGAGTGATTAATTTTATTTTGAAAAAAAATTTATCTTCAAAAAGTGCTTATTTTTAGGGAGTTGAGGACCAATTTTCTAGTAAAAAAAAGGTTGTTTTAGTAGTATTAGAAGTTGAATAAAGTAGCTTTTCCTACAAACCATGGCCAAACATAAATGTTGATCTAGTATTGGCAAGAGTGTTTCTTATTAAGAAAATTGATTAGCCAAATACAGACAATTCTCCAAAAGTGCCTTTTTCATAATCACTTCTGACTAGAAAAAGGTTTTTAAAGTATGTAGATTTTTGAAGCCTTTCTGCCTCCACAAGATAGGGATAAGATATGCGCATGTTTTTACCCTCCCCAAACCCCACAGATAGAATTACACCAGGTATATTATTGTTGTTTGTTCTTGCTAATGGTCTTTGATTCTTTTTGTGACTGAATTATTTCAGCCTTATATCACTTCAACAGAAGAGGATGTTAGCTTAACAACACTTAACCAACTTGCTGCAAGAAGATTGTGGCCACCTTTGTTATTTGGTTCATCATTTATGTCTTGGTATGAACACTTGGGTAGATGTATATGTTACATCATCTGCCAAAACCACAGAATTTGGGAAGGAATCCTCAAGTTGCTCACTTGGAATAGGTAAGGCAGATAACACTTTCTGCACCTATTTGTTTTTTAATATGTTTTTTGGGTTAAAGGGTCTTTCGAAAATAGCCTTCTATCTCCATAAGGTAGTGGTAAGATCTGCATACATTTTACTCTCTCTAGACCCCACTTGTGGGATTCCATTGGGTATGTTGTTGTCGTATGTTTTTTGGATTAGTTTCACCTATATAATCCACGTGGCACCACTTTAAGAAAGCTCACTTTTCGACCCACAAGGTACAACAAAATACGCTCTTGTTTATGTTTGTAAGTGGTGTCACGTAGATATTATGTAAAGTGAATTGCTGAAGTGACAATCCTGTACATGTGAAGATGTGTTAGCCTACGTGCATATTTGAGGGCCACAATGAGTTGCTGACCTGACTATATGTTTTTTGGGTTGATTTCACCTATATAATCCACATGGCAACACTTTAAGAAAGCTCATTTTTCCGACCCACTTAAGAAACCACATAATAATAAGCCACATGGTACAAGAAAATAAGCTCTTGTTCATGTTTGTAAGTGGGGTCACGTAGATATTATGTAAAATGAATTGCTGGCGTGATTATACTTGTATGACAATCTTGTACATGTGAAGATGTGATGGCCTACATGCATTTTCGAGGGCCACAATGAGTTGCTGACGCGACTATACTTACGATCTACTTTGATTTCAGGAACCTACATTTTATGGCAATTGACTTGACTAGACACACTCATCATTCAGCTTGGCACACAATGCATAATGTAATATGTGGTGGAGCAAAGTTTATGGATAAATATTTGGAAACTTTAACAATAGCCAAGGTGAAAATTAATGTTATTCAAGGTAGTAGGGATCAAGTGGTGCCAGTGGAATGCAGCAACAATGTAAAGATGAAAGTGCCAAATGCAGAGGTGAAAATTGTTGATAATGCAGATCATACTTCTATAGTCATAGGTAGAGAAAAAGAGTTGTGTAATGATTTAGAGAAGTTATGGGGATCAATATGTTAGAAATGGGAATCCGACAAGTGTACACAGACCTTATCAGTACCTCATAGAGATATGAAGGTTGTTCTCAGAAGATCTTCATCTTAAAAATTATCAGGTTCCAACCGCTGAAGGAATTAGGCATGAAAGAGATATGACTAAAGTAGTCGATTTTGATTTGTAATGAAGATACAATTTGTTCTTTTTGCAGTGGTATTTGTTGCAAGTAGTGAAAGCTAAAATGAGTCAATTTCTACATATATAGTCTTGCTTTTAAGTTTAATCACCAATTAACAAAGAGGAATTTTCGTATATAGCTACTTAAAAGTACCTTAATTTTGCATAATCGCACAATAGCATTTCTATAAATTGCACGAATTATACAAAACTCAAACTACAAGTCGTAAGTAATTCAAGCTATAACTATATTAACTAATTAACTAATATATATTTACTTATCCAAATAATTTTTCCATCAAAAAGACAAAAGAGCAGTCCAATGCACTTAACTCATGCTATGTAAAGCGTAAAAAGTCATATCATAATGGATCTATTATATGCAACTTTAGAGCGATTGTTTCCATTGTTATAGGAGTGAACAAAAACAAATAAGTTTTGACTAATGTGATAAAGAAATCAAAGTAGAAGATAATACGATTGGGAATATCGATAGCACCAACAAATAACACGATAATTGAAGCAGAGAAAAGAACAACTAATAATAACACGATAATTGAAGGAAAGAACAACTAATAATAACACGATAATTGAAGGAAAGAACAACTAATAATAACACGATAATTGAAGCAGAGAAAAGAACAACTAATAATAACACGATAATTGAAGCAGAGGAAAGAACAACTAATAATAAAAATAAAGTATAAGAAAGTAGGAGAAACAAGAAGTACAAGTAAACTCAAAGAAATCTTTGAATTTTATAGTTCACATATTTACACTTCTAAAAAGTACCACACTTCTATCAGCTATATCACAAACATGTACATACAAAGAGGCTCAAAGAATCAACTAACCACAGCTGATTACAAACACTACTAATTGTGTTTTGCAATAACATATATTTCTAGTTTTTGTTCCTTCCTCAGCAGCAGACGAACTAAAATGGCGAAAAGAATTACAATGACACCAAGTAGACGAAAGGAGATTTGTGTTTCAGTATTCTGAAACATGTAGCTGTTCTTTTTATCAGCAGAAAGACTGAACATGCAGTTACTTCTTCATGAAGCCTTGTGCAACTGAAAATGAGGTCTTTTCACTTGCCTCGACATAAGTGTGTGTGTGTTAGCATGGAAGGGAGTTTGCTGATGTTTTGTAGATTTCATCCACGTGAGTTGCAGGAACGTAAACTGCAGTCTTTAGTGAACTGTGGGTTCGACCGTACAAAGCATATATGCATGTCCCTATTACTAGCCATATCGATACACGGGTCCAAGTTTCACCACTGCAAGAAATGCAAACAGAGGTTCAACAATGCTGAGTAGTAAAATCATGAAGACTGATAAATTACGAGTAGTGATTCTTGGCATTGACGACTGGTCCATCTTTAGTAAGTATCGGAAAGTGCAGGAGGAAGAGGAGTATATGTTGATGGAATAGGTTCTTGTCACCTCATATAGTTTTGGCAATCCTCGCCTCATGAATTAGCTTCTAAGGTTGAATTATTTCAACATGGTATCAGAGTTGGAACTCATAAATATTCTTGATTTATCCAATGTTTGGAGGCTGTTTTTGTTTTCATGCTCTGAATATTTAGATCTGAGCGTGCGGATGGTATTAAAGTGTGTCACATTGGTCAAAGGAATGGGTAATTGTCTCCTTATTTATACGAGTGCTGGACAATCCTCACCTCATAAGCTACCTTGCATGATTGAGTTGGGTCTAAATTTATTCTTTAACCATATAAAACTAAAATCTGAAACCTAGTTCGGCAGCACTGAAAATAATAGCAAAGAAATCATGAAGGCTTACCCAAGATTAATTAATAAGTAGACGTTGATGAGAATGCAGGCAATAGGTAGAAGTGGAACGAACGGACAAGTGAAACCTGAATAGGAAAAAAATATATGTTTTAAATCTGTCCTTGTTGATGTATAACAGCCATTACTTTCGATCAAGCACAAGCATTAAATAATTGATATGATGATGATCACAAGTAGAACACTACCACGAAATATCAAGATTGTAAGACCTAAGGTCGAAGCTAACAGAATGAGAGCCTTAATCGGGCATACTGATAAAACATACCTCCTGTGTGTCCAAAGCTGTGCCTTGCATCATCCTGGTCGATGCACGTGAGCACTATCAGACCAGATAGCAGGAGCAATCCACCAATTCCAGACAGTGCGTACCTTGCAGGACTGGTCATGGCAATAATTTGCAAGAGTCAAATTTTGTACAAGAAAATGTAGGATTAAGACGATATAACTAGCTCAGCATTAGTGACAGAGATGTTAAAAAACATCCGAAAATTTATGAATGTATGTCTATATCCAAGTTGGCGCACAAACTTCCCCGGTGTTTAACCCTTATTACACATTTCTTGCTTCTTAGCCCTCCTCGGTAGCCCTCCAAATTTAAAAGAAATAAACAGGTAAAATCTCGAGAAAGAGAGCTCACTTGGACAAGTTAACAATTGAAGCAGCAGATGTAATTATGCATATTCCAATACAGGTGAACATAATTGTCCAGCCAGCAATTTTCCGACGTTCACGTACTAGATCTGCGACAAAATTAAGGGAAGTAAATTAAGTAGGAAATACTTTCTTAGATCATTCCTTTTAAATGATAAGAATATAATAAACACATGCATATTCAGTACTTACAGCTCAGGTTTGCTGCTGCTTTTTCCACAAGAGGATGCCCAACTGAAATTTCACCTAACAATGGAATGCTATCGCCAGAGATTGCAGTTGGAATTTTGGTGTTCTCAACATCAATGTCCAGACTACTACTACAGCTAGTAAGTCGCAGGCTTACTGAGTCTATTGCCTCCTGAAAAGAGGAGGGAAGTGGGACCTCGTCTGGTGGTACATATCGGAGAATCAATACTGAAATAGCCACCATTGTAAACGCAAGAAGCGTACCAACACTGACCTGTAAAGACAGAAACATAACCAGTCAAGCAAAACCTTGTTAGTAGGAAACTAACACTTCGAAAAGTTACAATGTCACATAAATCAAAACATGCTAAAATTACATCACATTAAAAACACATCATAAACGGAGAGCCAGAGGACAAACATTTTCTCCTTCATAAAAAGAAAGTTATAACCATACACACGTAGAAAGATAAAACATTTTATTCCTGACTAATGAGAGCTGTGAATTACTCAAATCTGAACTTCCAAAGTTTACTTGACACGATTGGAAAATAAGACAAATTATCATGTCATAATCTCTTCGTTAACAACAAAAATCATTCCTCAAGCTTACAAGGACTTTCTGGTCATCATCATGTTGTTCGCATAAGAACTTACCCACTAACAAAGAACGAGTTATAAGACTCTTAATTGAAAAAAGAACGAAACAACAAAAGGATACGAAAACGGAAATTGTTTTGAGAAAACAAATTGTTCATCATAGATATCACTCTCTTATTGTCTTTGTTTCCTACTTCCAAAATAAGGAGAAAAACACACAACAAACGGAACAAAAATATAATTGATATTTTTGATGTGTTTCAACACCATATCAAACATGCTACAAGCCATACTTTGACACAAGCTTCTCTGCGTTGAAGTACTCAGACACTTGAATGTGCAGAAGATTTAGTACCAAATAGGAAAAAAATAGAATACGATGATACCACTCAGATGATTGTGGAGGACTTAACTCGGCCATTAAATATACAATTTAATATGTCCAGAAAGTGAGCGTACCATTCCTGATAACTGTTCAACGTTCATGAAAAATGCTAAGGCTCCAGAAAGTAGACCAGTTGCTACAGTGCCCTTAACAGGAACTTGAGTTTGTTTATTAACATCTGAGAAAAATGGAGGTAGCAATCCATCTCGTGCCATTGCCATAAGTATCCGTGGCTAGAAATGCAAGGAATCAATGTTATGCCAAAAGTATAAGTATGAAAAAAGAATCAATTTCGCCTATCTCCCTCTCAGAGAGTGAGAACACTAGTATGTCCAACAATATAAGATGTAAAATCCAGGCTTCAAAGTGTTTTATAAATAACATGCAATCAAGTTTCCCATGTAACATGCTAGAGTATTACAATACTACCAACACGAGAAGTTAAATTTGTTGGGGAAAGACTACAAAGTATTTAGTACAGAAAATTGTATGTCTCAACAGAAGTAGCAAGTCAAATAGTTTTAAACATCCCAATGAAGTTTATAATGCTAAAAATCTAATCAGACTTTGGTGTCTTAAACAATTTCAAGCTAGGTACACTTCAAAATCTACATGTCACATGATGCAGCTTGCGTACCTGAGGCAGTAGAGAACCCATCAATGTTGAGCAAAGGGAAGTACAAGCTCCAATAGTTATTAAATATCTGTATTGAGATCCAGAGAAAGTACATTAAAATAAAGAGTAATACAGTAAAAAGGCAGATTTGCATCAAGTAATCCAGCGTTAATGATAAGAGTGACTGCACATCATAAGGCCAGAAAGATTAACTTACGCTGCCCAATGAATTCCATGGCTCGAGAATGCAGAAGAGATAGGTGTATCTTTATCCATAGCATAGTAGGGCACTAAACCAACAATCACTGCAGAGACCAACATGTAGAGAGAGCAGCATATCGATAATGCAAAACCAATTCCCATTGGCAGGTCACGTTGAGGATTCTTCACCTTTCAGAGATGAAACGTAAGAAGTAAATTAGATGGTAAATTTTAGAATTTCAAGAATCTTCAACAGGCATAATCCCTCATAAATGATACTCCCTCAGTTTCAATTTTTTTGGTCTTACTTCCTTTTTAGTCCGTTTAAAAAAAATTCTCTTTCATTTCTCGGCAACTCTTTAATTTTAACTTTCCACGGGACAATGCTTAAGACGAAAAGATTAAAGGACATTTTGTGCATTCTAAATATCTTTAGATTAAACCTACAAGATTCAAAAGTCTTTTTTTCTTTTTTAAACTTCGGGTCAAATTCAAAACCAAACAAATAAATTAAAACAGACTTAGGCAATACCTCCTCAGCTGTACTAGCAACTGAATCAAACCCAATGTAAGCAAAGAAGACAGTTGAAGCTCCAGCAAGCATTCCATCAACTCCGTACGGAAAATACCTATCAATTGAAGAAAGACTGAGAAAGCAGATCGATAGGACAAAAATGCATTAGAATGCTTGTGCAGGACAGCCAATTACCCAACAGGAAGCTCGTAGCCGGGCCATCCTGCTTTGTAGCCCAGATATCCACCAGCAATAATTACAAAAGCCATGACACATACATTTACTGAAGTGACAAATCCTTGTACCACGGTACTCTGCGAAAATGTAATTGAACTGACATAAAATGAGAGCAGAAACTACAAAGTAAAAACAAAGAGACGATTATTTGGATATGAAAAATACCTCCTTGATCCCCACACACAAAAGCCCAGTGACAAGAAAAACCAAAATTGCTGCACATGGGTCCACTTCAATATTCAATCCGGGGATTGTGTGACGAGCTAAGAAAGCCGGCAGGCTGTCTGGACTTCCAAAGAGCATAGCCTGCAAATAGAAATCAATGACAAAAGTACAGTCAACAAAGGAACATTCCAAGTGACATTTGAGATAGGCCTCTTTCCTTCATTTGGTTTGAAGGAGGGATATACGGGCCAGGAAGTGATCTAGAATCAAAGAGATGTGAAAATAAACTCAGACAAGCTATCCCTTTTACCACATAAATTTCCACTTAAAAGCAAAACAGAGAGAGTAGGTCTCCCTCTCCCAAGACAAATTGTTCACACAATTAGTGGTACTATTTTAAGTCATTTATAATAATACACCCACAATCTCCTAAAAGATCGGGACTATACTATAACAATAAGTGAGTTCCTCACAACTAGAACCAAGTACCACGTTTTTTCCGGTATACGTTCTCACTAGAAGCACCACAGTGTTGCCGAGGGCAATCGAAGACAGCCTCTCCTCCAAGGTAGCATACATCTTCACCCTCCCCAGACCCCACTTGTGGGATTACGGTGGGTTTGTTGTTGTATTTAAACATATGACAAAGACAAGTGAATTATAAAAAAAGCAATATATTTAGGACAATAAGGGAAAAGAGAAGACAAATGAAAGAGAGTTTGTCACTTTGCTTTTCTGTGTTTTATTGGTTGGGAAGGAGGAAAAAGAAATGATAAGGAACGAAAAAAGGAGAAATTCCAAAATGAACAATTTTCTGAGTTCATAACCTTGGGTAAGAAACGATTTATTTTAGATGTTCAGGGAGGTTATACGCAAAAAACTCAGACACCTACGGATTATCCATAATTAATTAATCAATTAGCAGTATTGGAGAGGAGAGGCATACGACACTCAAAGCAGTCTCTTAAAGTGGATGTAGAGTGAAGCCTGCTCTACTTTATTTTTTCACATATACCATTGGGAAATAGGTTCTTGGTGGAGGTGAAAATCATATCACAGGTAATACACTAGGATAAACAAAACCGGGAACATGAATAAAAGCACCATCCAATTGACGCAGGTCACTCTTAAACTATTTACCTTTCAATATCTAATCAATTATCTTCACATAATTCAGGAGACCTAAAGTAAGAGAAACAAGATGAGTCAATCAAAGCAGATTTCCGCATGATACACAGGAACAACTACGCCAGTGAATCTGCCTTGTCTAAAGGGTGCACACATTATTTTATAACAATAAGGCTGTCTCACAGAAAAAGAGAGCTAGGAACATTGCTTAATACCGATAATGAGCAAAATCTACTAATGCAGAAGTCAAAAGAGAAAATGCTGCACCAGATTTGGAGATATGCCACGAGCAACTGCTGAACCTCCAATTGTGTACTCCAATACTAATGCCCAACCGATCAGCCAGGCAACACTGAGAGGAAAGGAAGTGTAATTTCAACAAAAACATATCTAGACCTCAAAAAAAGTTAGAAATAAAAAGAAATTGACAATTATTGTAAAAAATTAGGAAAACCGAAATCACCAGTTATGTCCCACAGTGAAAAGGAATTATATTATAAAATTAAAATTATAATCATTTTAATAAGTTAGTAAAAGATTTTCATTAATATCAGAAAATCCAAGCATGAGATCAAAATTCGTGCACCAAAAACTTTGTGGAATTACCCCTCTCCAACACAAATGTAAGAATAATGATAGGCACTCCCAGCTGACGGGCAACGACTTGCAAGCTCCGCATAGCAAAAGGCAGAAAGAGCAGCTGCGATTCCAGCTATTAGAAAGGAAATAGCGAGGGCCGGGCCTGAGTGCTCTCTAGCAACTGTGCCAACTAGTATATACACCCCAGCGCCTATTGTTGAACCAACCCCTGGAAATTCAAACCATGAGACTTAAAATATTATTAAGCTGGACAAAACTGATAGAAAGACATTCTTCAGCAAGCAAAATTCAATATAAATTGATCAATCAATCAGCAACTCTTCAATCTCAACCCAGTTAGAGTCGGCTACATGAATGTTATGTATCTGTTCTACTCGATTAGGGACAGTGCATGACTAATAGGGAACCTCCCAATAAAGTCAGTACGCATTGAAGTTATCATAGTTAGACTAATTTTCCATTGTCTATCAACCTACTTGCATCCTCCCCCCTATCCAAACTTGAAACCAGCTAAGCTTTATGAATCGTATCTAGAGTTAGCTAGCTAAACTAATCTGAAACAAAAAATTGCTCAACTTATGCTCCCCAGCATTCAACACCATAAAAATTAAAGAAAAGAACCACCCTGAAGGTTAACAGGGGAAGGCTGCCTAGTCTTACAATAACAAATTTTTTTTGTTTTTATAACCGTGGTGTCCAAGCTAGCTTGCACGCACCTCAACTAATCCCACAAGATACATGCTACCTCCTACCAACAAGTATCGGCTAACTTTGTCCACCAAGACTAGAGCAGATGGGAAGAAATCAACTAGTTTTGGCCGACTGCTAGGATATGAACCTAAGACCTCATGGTGCTCAACCACTTCATTGACCACTGGCTGCACCATTGGGTGCCAATAATTATTGTTAGTTGATGTTGTGAGGAACACAATTTCCACTATGAAAACACCAAATTACCATAACATAACATAAGAATACATATAATTGCCATATGCATAATAACAACATACCTAGTGGAATCCCTGGGGTCTGAGGGGAGGTAAAATGTAGGTCTGGGGGAGTTAAAATGTAAGCAGACCTTACCACGACCTCAAAGAGGTAGAGAGGTTATTTCCGAATTGCCATATGCATAATAATTTCATTAAAAAAACAGAATTGAATGCAAAAGATAATCAAAGTAACCATAAACATGAGCCCAGAGGATTAAAAAACAAACTGAAAAAACACATAACAAGCTGATCTAAAAGATGAAGTAACAAAAAAGATCAAATTTTTTTGAACCCCAATTCAACAAAACTCAAGAATCAATCATAATACTTTTACCTATAGAAATAAGATGAGGAATAGTTAAGGCTTTGGCTAATTGATGAGAAGAATCAGATGCAGAAGATGATCTTGAATTTGCAGAATCGACCTGTTTCCTTCTTACAAGACTTTTCATAGCCCCAATAAAGCACCCTCCTTTATCACCACTACTACAACTACCCCCAACATCAACCTTTTGGGTATCACCAACAACCCCCATGATGATGAAACCAACAACAATTTCCAAATGGGTGTTGGAAAAATTGAATCTTTTTTCAATAAATACTATGTATATGAATATTAGAGGAGAAAAATATGAAAATCTTCAATACATAAAAGGGAAGAGGGTGTTTGGGTGCCTTAAAAGAGCTCAACCCAAAGGCATGAAAGGATAAATTCCTGGAAATTTGTGGCTTTGGGAAAGCAGAAGGAAAATTGGGAAGATTCTGCAGAACTTTTTTTACAGAGAGAATCCTACAAATTCAAATTAATCCAATGAAATTGTGTTGCTTTATTCTTATGGAAGACATAATAGTAATTTTGAGAAAGGATTCTCCACGCGCGCGCGCGGGCGCGTGTGGCTACCACTTGTTAATTTTATCAACAATTCTTTTAGTTATTTTTTAATTAAAAAATAGTGTGAATCAGCTTCCAGTCAACATAGGGTAAATCTATAGTCATAAGCAATGTGCATTTATCAAATTCAAAGTGTATTTTGACTTCAAAAATATTTTGATGAGATCGATTTTTCATAGGGGTATAAATTATTCTTGTGGGATAGTGTGATTATGAAATTTTGGCTGATATATTTGACAATTCGTATTGTTTGTTGGGTTTTTCTCTCCTTTCGTCTGATTTTTTGATCTTAAGAACATTGGTTTTAAGAACGAGTCATTGTCCTTTTTCGACCTTGACTGTCTGACCTGAGAGCGAACACCTAATGCAATCTACTTATTGAACAAGGTCCTGTGATCAGTCCGTGATCCCTAGATGCCAAAGACGTCCTTGGGGTGATCTCGTAATTTCTATTAGGGTGGAGATAATAGGGTCGGTCCATGGATTTTCCTTCCTTTTCTTTTCTTGCATTTCACTCAAAGGATAGCTCTCATTTATGTCCTCCTAATTTTAGGCGTGCATAAGTAGACATAAATATTTTTATAAAGTTAAATAAATAAACACATATTTTCTACATGACAATTCGCGTGATATACACTTGAACTAATTATATTATGTCATGTAGAAAATATATCATATTGCGTATAAAATACATATGTTTATTTTTTCAATTGTATACAAATTTAAAAGTTAGTTGTGCTCAGTCATTTTCATCAATCTCGGATGGAGTCAAAGATTCACTATTTTGGGGTTTGGGAGTATGATGGAATAAAGCAAAATGACTCTTTAAACTGTGTGCTTCTTTCAATTGTGAAGTAGTAGTTAGTCAATACAATTTTCGACGCTCATCATGGGTCATTCGAAAACAGTCACGCTATGTTTTTAAACATAGGGGTCAGGCTGCATACATCTAACACCCCTTACCCCGCAATGAGCTAGAACCTTTAAGACATTAAAGTAATGTTATTGTTGTTAGTTGTGCTTAGTCATATAATAGGTGCCAAATAAAAAAACATGTTAATGTGTTATGCTTAAGAAATCAGTAAAACTTAAATATGCAAGAACATAACACATTCATACATGCGTAAATATATGTAAAAATCAAAATAATAATTATAAAAAAACAAATTAAATTTTACGCTAAACTTTTAACTTATAAAACTAGCTAATGAACTCAAATAATATTTCTCAAAATCGAGAGAAATACCTGATTTAATATTATTCAAAAATATAAATGACTTTCATTCAATTATAAACTAATAATCAAACTAAAAATCTACCAAATATAATTATAGTTATACTAATTTTAATACGTAAATAACTTACTTAATTCTTGGAAAAAATATATATTAAAGATAGTACAAAATTAGCAAAATGTATAACATTTTGATAAGATATTTGTATTGAAGATTTAAAATAATGTATAAATATTTTGAAGCAATGATATAAAGTTAGAAGTTATGATAATACTTTAGAAAAATGATTTTAGCATAATCAAATAAGTCTTGTTTTTTCTTTAATGAAAAATATTTTCTTACAAATTAAAAAAACCTACATTTACTTAAACATATATCAAAATAAATAAATAAATAAATTGGCTGTCCTACTTACCATCAATCTATTTTAAAAATTTGATTGATTTGAAATTAAATATCGTAGTCCAAATTAATTTTTTTTTTAATTTTACATATTATATTTAACTATAATAAATATAAAACTTCTAAAATTTTCAAATATGGACCATATTGATTGAATTAAAGAGGAGGAAATGGTTTCCCATATCCTATATACCATGGGCAAAGCTCTAAAAATAAACAAACAAAAAACTTACTAAACAAATTACAAGAAAAAAAAATAGAGAGTAAAATTTAAATACGGTCTATTATTTAGTATTATGCAATTCATCTGAATATAAACTAATTTTAATTTGACTAATTTTGACATGCTATTTGACGCTCTTAATTTAAATAAAAAAAAGTGTGGAACACATTATATATATTAACATCCTAAATTTTCTGTTGAACCAAATAAGTAACTTTAACTCAAAACTCATCTAATCGTAATGCTTCGATTTTGTAAGTATGATGATGTTGAGACACAAAGTTTTACATTGGTGGTTAATGGGATGGATGTATCTTCTTATAAGGTTTAGACAATCCTCCTTCCTTTAAGCTAGTTTTTAGGGTGTGAGTTAGGCCTAAGACCTTCTTCAACATGGTATCAGAGCAGGGTCCGTCTCATCCAATGTTGGGTCCCAAAAAAAATTGTCCACGCATCAATGGGGGTTGAGACACAAAGTCCCGCATTGGTGCTTAAATTGTTAAGACACAAAGTATGTTGGGGTGGTTAATGGGATGAGTGGTCTCCTTATAATGTTTAGGCAATCCTCATTCCTTTGATTTAGTTTGTTAAGACACAAAGTATGTTGGGGTGGTTAATGGGATGAGTGATCTCCTTATAATGTTTAAACAATCCTCATTCCTTTGATCTAGTTTGTTAAGACACAAAGTATGTTGGGGTGGTTAATGGGATGAGTGGTCTCCTTATAATGTTTAGGCAATCCTCATTCCTTTGATCTAGCTTTTGAGTGTGAGTTAGGCCTAAAACCTTCTTCAACAGATGACAAAACTTTTACAACTAAATAATTATATCAGTAATGAAAAGAATATATATCAATAAAGAATATTGACCTCTTTAACTCAATTTTAAATTTACTAAATAAATAAATAAAAATATAGCAGATTACGACACGTTATCCAACTCCTTCAATATTTTATAATTTTCTCAAAATTTATTAACTCCTCTGACTTATTAATTTTTAGAATATTCACTACTAAACTTTACATGAAAATAAATTATGTATGGATTAACCAACTTGACTTATTAACTAACACAATTTTAAATATCACAAAATGTAATTGAAAAGGTCAAAAAAAGGAGGCAGATTAAAAAAATATTGGATAAGACTTTAAAATTCAATAATTTAGTCGTAGAAGAATTCAAATAGAAAAATATAAATTATTTAATTTGACTTTATTTTAGGGAAAATTCTTAGAATTAGTATTTTTCTTTCCCAATATAATATGTCTACATTATTTTTATTTTCGACTCAATATTAGGTAGTACTCTTTAGAAATTGAATTTAATTCATATTAAATAAAAAATAGATATATTTTAAAAATAAAAATACTTTTTATAAATAAAATTCTATTTTCAAGAGTCAAATCAAATTTTTTGACTAAAATAAAAAAAAAATATTAATTTTAAATTATTTTGTGAGTGGCAATACGTGTCCACACCACATATATATAATACAATATAATAGAGAAAATATAGGCCATAAGTTTATTATTTTTTATTTTAAGAAACGTGTGATGATGAAGGAAAAAGAGTTGTATACAATGAAGGAATAAAATTACACAAAGCTTTCATATTTTTTTCCAAAATAAAAAAGAGAATATCTTTAATAAATTGAAAATGTAAAAAATAATTATATGTGAATATATACCTCTTATATTAGAAAAGCTTCGTTTCAACATATCTGTTTCATCAAACTTGAAGATATTTTCGTTTTTCAAATGCTTGTTATAACCATGTGTTATTTTCATGTGACTTTGAGGGGTTCTTATAAAATTATCCAACGATATTATTTTCTGAATTTTAAACTTATTGATTGTATTTTATTTTATATATCCTTCAAGAAAAAATTAATTAAATTTTTTTAATTATATTATCCTACTTATATTTTAACATATAACTTTTTTCTCATTAAATATTTAATCTATTAGCGTATTATTAATAGTAAAAAATTAATTTTGTTTCATAATAAATTTTAAAATAATAAAATTATTATTTAAAAATTATGATAAATAATATGAGACGATTGGATGGACCATGAATTTGCGTCAGAATTCAGAAAATGAAATGTGCAATAAATGACAAGAGGGGTCCTATTTTATTGGTTTGCCACACCCAATTGATTAAATTCAAAGTCCCACCAATTCTTTAAATATTTAATATTATAAATAAAAAATAATTAAAATTTTGGCACTTCTTATAAAAAACAGTTCACAATTCTAGATCCTGCCGTCCAAATCTTGAAATTGTTGCATTAACCAAGTTGAGAATATCTCTGCATATTTACAATTTAAAATTCATAATATATATAAATTTATATTTAATAATAATTATGATCAATTTCTTATTTTATTTATAGTAAACAGTAAAAAAAGTTTGACCAAAACTATTGATTTTTCTTGAATTTTTATCTTGATGTTTATATGAGGGGTAGATTATTGAGAAACAAAATTTTATATTGGTGATTAATGAAATGAGTGGTTTCCTTATAAAGATTAGACAATCTTTCTTCCTTTGAGTAAGCTTTTGGGGTGCGAGTTAAACCTAAAACCTCATTCATCATGGTATCAGAGCAGGGTCCGTCTCACCCAATGTTGGACCCTCAAAAAAATTATCCACTCACAAGATGCTAACCACTGGGCATGAGGGGGATGTTGAGACACAAAGTGATGCACCTTGTAGCTGAAGTTTCATTCAAAACTCCTTTTAACAAATAATTATATTATCAAAAACATGACTTTATTTGAAGTTTCATTCAAAACTCCTTTTAACAAACAATTATATTATTGAAAATATAATTTTAAATAAAAAGAAAAGAAGATTGTGAATCAGAATAGTAGGTTAAATATGTTAATAAAGTTAGGTTGATGTCTAGTCGTGAGGTATAGTAGGATGATAAGATTTATTGGGTCTTTATATCCTCATTATCTGTTGTATATATGTTAATTTTATCGTACTTACATACTATTGTGTATTTTTCGTTATTAGTCACTTTTTTTATTTCTTTTCCTTATCTTTTCCTTTTTTTTCATATATATAGTTTATTCTGCTTATGAATTTTTGAGACGAGGGTTATCAGGAAACAACTTCTCTACCTCTATAAGGTAGTGGTAAGGTCTGCGTACATTTTACTTTCCCTAGATTTCACTAGATATATTATTATTGCTGTTATAATTAAAATATATTTTTTTATATATAAAATAAATATTATACCCTTCTTTGAATAGTTCGTAAATCAACTTTTTTATATTTTTAAATTTTTTTAAATAAAATTTCTTGCTACGAAGCAGCCAAATCTTGCAAGTTGGGACCTTTAAGGCATGGAGGAACTACAGCTACAAGTCTGTTCTTCCAGGACAATACAATATGGTTTCAGCATCACAAAGGCCCATAATTTAGACTCATAAATAATATTTTTTCCTATCTTAAATTATTTATCATAATTTTTTTTAAAATTATTTTAAATTATTGAGTTTTCAAAAATTTATGTCATAACGCTTAGATTTGCCCTTGCATTATTTGAGAGCCGGTGGATTCCGACGTATGTTGTGGGTCAGTGTGCGTGTACACATTGTTTATTTATTTTTTTAAAAGATTATATTCTACCTAATTTTTTAAAAAAATATACTTTTCTTTGTTGAATTTATATGGGGATCCAACTGTATTTAGATTCGTAATAAAAAAAATTTTAAGGATTGAAAAATAAAATATTACCTGAGAAAGGTCATATTCTCCCTATTTTGGTCATTTGAGTTATGTGGTCAGTAGCAGATCTAGAATTGTTTTATAAAATTTAAAATTTTAAAAATAGATATATGAATTAATCAAAAAAAATATATATTTACTTATTTATCATATAAAAATAATATAAATTTTTATAAAAGAATGTTTGAATGAACCATAATTATGACTCCGTCATTGTAGATTGTGATGTGACAATAAAGTTGTATATTTAACTTTAGTTTGATGTACAAAATGGATAGAGTTGTGATGTGATGACATGCAACTTTAATTTGGTGCAAAAAATAAATAATTTTAAGATTATTCTTACCCCTGAAAAAATAAATGAACTGAAATAGTTTACGATTATTTTTGTGTTATTAATTTATACACTATTAAAAGTATGAAGGTCTTTAATAATATTGATTGAACTTTTTATCCTTCATTAAAAGATTTCTTAGTTTATGTATATCACACGTATGTATCAGTTGTAAGTAATAAATGTTTATATAAGAAAATAAATTGTTACGTGTATGTTATATTATTAAGTAGAAAGCTTAAAAATATAATTAATTATAACAAATTAATAATAATATAAGGATTACAACAACAACAATATTACCCCAATGCCTCAAAGGCTCCCACCCATTGCGAGGTAAGGGTAGGTCGGATGTACGCAGTCTGACCCCTATGTTTAAAAACATAGCGCGACTGTTTCCGGATGACACATGATGAGCGTCGAAAGTTGCATTGACTAA
>JAOTQJ010000002.1:19583586-19598150 GCA_025642045.1 Solanum sejunctum
TGACTCTTTAAACTATCTGCGCTTTTTTCATTTGTGAAGTAGCAGTTAGTCAATGCAATTTTCGACGCTCCTCATGGATCATCTGGAAACAGTCTCTTTATGTTTTTAAACATAGGGGTTAGGTTACGTACATCCGACTCTCCCTCACCCCGCAAATGAGCGGGAGCCTTTTGAGGCACTGAAATATGTTGTTGTTGTTGTTGTATTAGCTACAAAAAAAAGTTTGGGGAATTCTTCCCGTTGAAACACAAAGTTTCACATTGCCGGTTAATGGAATGGATGATCTTTTAGACAATCCTCCTCCTTTTGAGCTAGCTTTTGGGGTGTGAGTTAGACCTAAAACCTTCTTCAACATGGTATCAGAACATGACCCGTCTCACCCAATGTTGGGCCCC
Source organism: Solanum sejunctum (assembly GCA_025642045.1). Classification (NCBI taxonomy): domain Eukaryota; kingdom Viridiplantae; phylum Streptophyta; class Magnoliopsida; order Solanales; family Solanaceae; genus Solanum; species Solanum sejunctum. Next base: position 19,583,982 of record JAOTQJ010000002.1, read on the forward strand.
TGAAAAATTGTCCACGCACCAGATGCTAAGCACTGAGTGTGAAGGGGAGTGTTGAGACACAAAGTCCCACATTGGTGGTTAATGAGATGGGTGGTCTCCTTATAAGGTTTAGGCAATACTTCTCCTTTTGAGTTAGTTTTTGGAGTGTGAGTTAATCCTAAGACCTTCCGCAGACTTAGACCTTCTGGGGGTTCTATCTGAACCAATCGAATTAGGATCCAGAATGGGTACAATATATATATATACTAATAAAATAAATTATTGTGGAAGCTTAGTGAGATAAGATGGTCCAATGCTCAATTCCAAAGAGACACCAAAAGAGACAAGCAAATCTCAGAACACACACTTCTAAGTAATTTTTTTTATCTCAAAGATTTTTAAAAATAATTAACTTCTCTTAATAATTATTTTATAAGTTCAAGAAAAAATATTTTTATAAATTTAATTTTAGTAATAATTATTTTTTAACACTATAAATACTTTAATAGAATAAATATCTAGGGGGCGTTTGATATAGAAGAGAATATTTCCAAAATAAATTAATTTTTTACTTATTTTCTAATATTCGATAAATAATCAAAAAATTATTATCTTAAAATCATTTACATCTATCTAGCAAAATTATATAAAGGGGTGAGGGGTGGGATAATCAGAAGGTTGGGGTCGGAGGAGTTGGGTGGGTGGACAAGATACAACAAACACAGAATATTTCCTACGAATCTTATTTTTCTCACGTTAATTAAGAAAATTCCTCATTTTCAAGGAACATATTTTCTTGGAGAAAATATTTTAAAAAAATGTGTCGATTCAAATATGAAAAAATAAAAAAATTATATAAAACACACTTCTAGCGGAAAAAATTATATTTTAGGACATAAATGAATATAACAATAACAACATACCCAATGAAATCCCACAAGTGGGGTATGGGGAAGGTAAATTGTACGCAGATCTTACCGCTACCTCATAAAAATAAAAAATATTTCTTAATATTTTTTTAAGAAATATATAAAAATAAAATACCATAAATAACTTGGAGACAATTGTTTAAGATTATATTATTTGCTTTGTTCTATGGGGAATTAGCTTTTCCAATGAGAGAATCCTAGAAAGAATAAACTATAAACTATATAGTATGTTTTTGTTTTCTTCTATTCATCAATTTTTTTCCTTTGTCAAATAGGCAAAATATAAAATACCTCATTCAATCTTGAACAAGTAATTTATAATTATTTTATTAATATTTCATAAAAATAAGTATTTACAAGTATTTTTTAACTTTATTCAAATACTTTAAAGCTATTTTAATGCTATTTTAACTTAAAAACAACTAAAATAAATCAATCCAAACGAGGACTTTAACTCTTTCCATTTTTACTATTTTATGTTATTTTTTCCTTGTAAGAAATCAAATAAAAAAATCTACTTCCAAAAGTACAAAAGTAGCATATTTTTTCATAAAACAATGTCATTTAAGTATTAAGTAATCCAATAAACTAAAAAGATGTTGTTTACCTTGTGCTACTATATGATTTGGTCTATGCTAAAAAGAAAATGACTTGTGCAAATTTTATTTTATTTTTTAAAAAACAAGTATACACATTCTTCCTCTATTTTTTGTTTTTCCTATTAGAAACTTTTGATCCCTCTTCATTTTCTTTGTGAAGTTTTGCACAAAAAGATTTTCCATCAATCTAAAATGGAGCCACAGATTCACTATGTTTTAGCTTTGGGATATGATAGAATAAAACAAAATGTCTCTTTAAACTGTCTGTACTTCTTTCAATTGTGAAGTAGCAGTTAGTCAATGCAACTTTCGATACTCATCATGAGTCATCTAGAAACAGTCGCGCTATGTTTTTAAACATAGTGGTCAGGCTGCGTATATCCGACCTCCCCTTACGCCGGAATGGGTGGGAGCCTTTGAGACATTGAGGTAATATTATTGTTGTTGTGAGGAAGGAGTAAAGTCTGCACATATTTTATCCTTGTCATACTTTACTTCTGAGATTTTGCTAAATATATTTAAAGTCTATGTATATTTAATATGTTACGTATTGTTATTAGATAAAAAGGAATATTTGCCTAAATCAACCTTCCTATTTGTCCATTTAGAAATTTTCCTCAAAACTCCCCTAGGAGTTTTCCCTTTTTAGTCTTATAAAATTCCACTATGCAACTATTTCCTAATTATTAAAATTTACAAAGTGAGACACCAAAAAGAACAAGTCTATCATTGTAGTTAACACCAACAAATGGCATAATCTCTTTAATTTATAGCCGGCCACTTTAACTATTCTTCCTCTTATATTTACTTCACTTGTCACTACTCCACCAAATTCCCTTTTTTCCCTTCTCCAAATTCCATAAACCTATGTTCTCATGGGACGTGATCATTTCTAATCTTATCCAATTTTGTACGATCACACATTTGTGAAATTATATCATCGAAGATGGATAGGCTGTTAACATTAGAGCCATCAAATGTAGTTACAATACGACTTGAACCAGGTCAGAAGTGTTCAGGCGAGTTAACCCTCCGGAACGTCATGTACACTATGCCTGTAGCATTTCGTTTGCAGCCAGTGAACAAGACACGTTACACGATTCGTCCTCAATCGGGGATCATTTCTCCACTAACAACGATCACATTGGAGATAATTTACCATCTCCCTCCAAACACAACTCTCCCAAACACTTTTCCACACTCTGATGATTCATTCCTCTTGCATAGTGTTGTGGCCCCAGGGGCAGCTATTAACAATAAGGCCACTTCTCCAACTTTACTAGATATGGTCCCAATTGATTGGTTCACTACAAAGAAAAAACAAGTTTTCATAGATAGTGCTATTAAAGTAATGTTTATTGGTTCTCCTGTTTTGTGCTATCTAGTGAAAAAAGGCTATATGGATGAAATTAGAGAAGTTTTAGAAAAGAGTGACCCTATTTGCAAACCTGCTGACTCAAGTGACATAGAAGGTCAAACATTGCTCCATTTGGCTATTTCTCAAAGTAGGCCTGATTTAGTCCAATTACTACTTGAATTTGGGCCTAACATTGAGGCCCATAGTAGATCATGTTCAAGCCCATTAGAAGCAGCAGCAGCAGTAGGTGAATCTTTAATTGTTGAACTTTTGTTATCAAAACAGGCTAAAACTGAAAGAACAGAGTACTCAACTTCAGGCCCAATACATCTTGCTGCTGGAAATGGCCATTTGGAAGTACTAAAACTACTCTTACTTAATGGTGCTGATGTGAATGCACTAACGAAAGACGGTAAAACCGCGTTGCACATCGCGGTGGAGGAAGGTAGACGAGAGTGTGTTCGTGTGTTGTTGGCCAATGGCGCGAAACCTGACGCGCAAAATGAGGGGAACTGTGATACACCTTTGCATATTGCTGCTGGATTGGGTGATGAATATATGGTACGTGTTTTGATACAAAAAGGTGCTGACAAAAATGTACGTAACAAGTATGGGAAAACAGCTTATGATGTTGCTGCTGAACATGGACATAACAAGCTCTTCGATGCACTACGTTTAGGTAACGATATAAATTGCTTTTTTCTGATTCGAATATATTGTATACAGTCAAACCTCTTTATAACAACAATTAGTCAGTCAATATAACAATTAATGTAACAGCCTCTCTACTTCTATGAGGTAGCGGTAAAGTCTGCGTATAATCTACGCTCCCTAGACCCCACTTGTGGTATATCACTGAGTATGTTATTGTTGTTGTATATTCGTATATATTTTTCATTAAAATATTTTTCTACAACATCTAAAAGCTACCCAAACAAACAATGTTATTATTAAGAGGTTTGACTGAATATACATAAATGCAGATTTAGTATTTATTTGAATACCATGAGTTTGAATTTAATATAATACTGTAACTCATTCGATCTATTGGGTTCGAATTCTCTATCTTATATATATATATCATATATATACAATCTGATATAGAGTACTAACCAAAACTATTGAGTTCAAATGAATTCATATTTCCTTAATCTAGACTTATAAATATTTTAATGTGTTATAAAATACTACTTGTCTCGAGGAATCTTAGTAGTTTAGTTGATTGATTACCTGTACCTTCACCTTATTGGTGAGGGCTCGATTCCTCGCATTGTAACTCCCTCCCCATTTCCCCATTTTTTTTTAAAAAAAAAAAAAAGTTGCCTCATTTTTTCATGGTTATTAATCTCACTCATTATATATTGGTAATTTTGTTTAAGTTTTATTGATTGAATTGATATAAAAGAGTTTTAAAATGTCAAATCATTTGAAAGATAATTATAATTAATTCTCTATTAAAACAAAATTGGTTTAGTAACTTGAAAAAGACAGACAGATAATCTGCTACAATATGTTAAAATGTAATAATAGTATAAAAATTCTTTACATTGTCCGATTGATACATCCATGACTAATCAATTTCGCTTATGGACTCTGAATCTTGAATTCGTCTTTGCAGGTGATAGACTATGTGTGGCGGCTCGTAAAGGTGAGGTACGAACCATCCAACGGCTCCTAGAAAACGGAGCCAGCATCAATGGACGCGATCAACATGGGTGGACTGCGTTGCACCGGGCAAGTTTCAAAGGGCGAATAGAAGTTGTAAAGGCATTAATAGAAAATGGAGTTGACATAAATGCAAAAGATGAAGATGGATATACTGCATTGCATTGTGCAGTTGAATCTGGACATGTTGATGTAGCTGAATTACTAGTTAAAAAAGGTGCAGAAATTGATTCTAGGACTAATAAAGGGGTTACTCCGTTACGTATCGCGGAGACGTTGAAATATTCGGGGTTGACTAGGGTACTAATGCAAGGTAATGGAATGAAAGAACAAGGAGTAGGGGCAAAATTGGAAACAAATTTCACGAAACCGTATGGTAAGACGGTTAAAGATGTCGAAATTATTGAGAGTGTTAAGAGAAGAAGTCGTGTTAATAAATCATCGAGAGTTCGGAGGAGTAGCTTTGATAGAACTGTTCCACTGGCTTGTTGATCTAGTGGTCATTGTAGATCTCATAAAAAGGCGTGTAATTTTGGTGCAGTATGATTTTTTTGGTTATTAAGGCAAAAATTTTCTAAAAGAGTTTAAGATTACTGTTTCATTGAATTGTTGATCGAGATTCGAGTGATAGATATAAATATCTTATAAAAGGACAGTTCGATGTACTATTGCTAGTAAAAATTTCCTACAAGAGTATAGGATTTGTCAAGTCATCAATGGTAAATTGTTGTGTTAGGTTTTAATAATTGTAATTTTTCTATTCCATCAAAATTATCTTCCCTTTTGCTTGTATTGTTGTTGTATCTTTCTAAGGGTGCGTTTGGCATGGAATAAAAGTGTTCTTCAATTTTTTTCATGCATAATTTTTTTTGTAAAAAAAAAAAACTTCCTTAAATGTCAAGAAATTGACTCTTAAAATAAACATAAAAAAAATAAAATTACGCAAATGATTAGTTCTATGCTCATCATCTTCTTTAACTCCTTATATCACTCTGACTCTTTATAATATTTATCTGAATTATATATAAATATTTTAGAATAAATATCCTCCTTCTTACCAACTACAAACACAGCACAAATGTAACCAGCATTTGTTAGATGACCAAAAAATTGACATTTTATTATCTATAATATATTAATAATTATTACAAGTGACAAATCAATTTCCACTTGCTTTGAATATAATATAAACCACGTATTTTTACCAACCAAACAACTTATAAGAGCCCCCACACACAACCCATTCGTCAAATAGTCTCTTTTCAACAACCGCACAAATTTTTTAAGTCAAAACTTAAAGACAACAATAATTTGTAGAGAAAATAAGGATCGTTTGGTGAAAATTTAAAGTATTTTTCAAAAAATAAAATTATATTTTTTTTTTGACAAATGATATAAGAAAATATTTTATTTGAAATTTACAAAGATGAAATTACGTTGTCACATAGATTTGAAATCTCATAAGTGGGGTCATTTGTTTTTTATTTGTTGAGACACAAAGTCCCACATTGGTGATTAATGGAATGGATGATCTCCTTATAAGGTTTAGACAATCCTCCTTACTTAGAGCTAGTTTTTGGGGTGTGAGTTAGGCCTAAGACCTTCTTCAACATGATATCAGAGCATGACTCGTCTCACCCAATGTTGGACCCCCGAAAAATTGTCCATGCACCAGACCTTCTTCAACATGATATCAGAGCAGGACTCGTCTCACCCAATGTTGGACCCCCGAAAAATTATCCATACACCAAATGCTAAGCACTGGGCGTGAGGGGGGTGGGTTGAGATACAAAATCCCAGATTGGTGATTAATGGGATAGGTGGTGTCCTTATAAGGTTTAAACAATCCTCCTTCCTTAGAGCTAGCTTTAGGGTGTGAGTTAGGCCTAAGACCTTTTTCAACACTGTTTTTATCGTCTTGTTTTATATCTAGTATTTTCTGCTTTTAAGGATGATATTTTTGAGATATGGATCTTTTGGAAACAACCCCTCTTTCTACGAGGTAGTGACAAGGTCTGCGTACATTTTACATTCCTCAAATCCTACTCATGAGATTTTACTGGATATATTATTGTTGTGGATAGATTTGAAACACTTTTTCAAATTTGATATCAAAAATATATTGTAACCAAACATTACTTTTAAAATAAAGTGAATAATTTTGATGATCAAATAATTTTTTAAACTTTATTCTTTCATTTGACCCTCCATACATTTATGCTTTACTTTTGTGAATAGAATTTTGATATAAATCACATATGTTTCTCACTTCACCAACCTCACCAACCTCTCAAAAAGAAAAAGGTATTTTTTTATTTATACACATATAAAACGTCACTAATCTTTACCAACTTACTTTGAACTATAGATGACTTAATTTAATTTAAATTAGTTATATATATATCATATCTCAACACGTCTCTTGATGTGTAAGTATGATTTTTCATAGATTAAATACTTATTAAATGATAGTGAAATTTGAGTCCAATATCATAAATGATTCATATATTATGAGTTTTTAACTTACATTGTAAGTATGCCTTTTGATTTTTTTTAAAAAGTATAAATTGATGTATAGATTTCAATCTTTTTTTTTTAGAAAAAGGAAGGAATTAGGAAATAGCCTCTCTACTTCTATGTGGTAGCGGTAAGGTCTGCGTACAATCTACACTCTTCAAACCCCACTTATGAAATTGCACTGGATATGTTATTGTTGAAGGAAAAATAAAGGAGATTAAAATCCCATGAAAGAAAATACAAATAAAAAAAAAGGCAAAAATAATTAAAAACAATTGCTTTCTATTACTTGAAATATTTAACTATCTCATCTTAAAATTTAAAATGATATATGATTACACATAAACTTTTACTTTTTAGCATTTTATCATGATTAATTGACATGTGTTTTCATCTAACTAATTTACTGGACTATAATCAATTTAGTTGATCTAGTATAGGTAAGGATTTACCTGATTGTAAAAACATAACTAATCTAAGATGAAATTCTATCATAAATTCACATTAAACTTATCACTGCAGTAATTTAATCAAAAATTATTTAATTTAATCATTTATAATTTTTTATCTACTTAGACACGAAAAAAAAACTTTTGAAGCAAATCCACTATTCTTCAAGTTGTTCTGAACGATGAAAAACTCGTTGGAACAATAAAATTGATCGGGTGACGAGAAAATTATAGTACTCTATAGCTGGAAAATTTGAATGTTGAAGAATGTAGCAGTGTTGATGAAAGAAATTGGAAGAAGAACGAGATAAACTTATTTTGAGGATGGAACTAGAGTTTATCGAAGAGTCGGTGTAATTAGATTAAGAGTCACTAATGGTGTAATTAGATTATTAATCTTTAGTATTATTTTTGTTAAATGAGTATAAGAATTTATCGAAAATCATTTTGTACGTAGCAAAAGTAGATTAAAGTAAAGTAGGTATAACACAACTAAACTCCATTCTAAACTAGAAGAACCCTAATCAAAATAGAACCTTGGAAGAAAGCAATAATGAAAGAAAACTCGTCGTATTTGTCCTATTAGCATTTAATTAGTAATTAAATATTAAATCAAAATAATATTAATAAGATACCTGATTATGAAACTAACGATATAAACACCAAAGTATTTATCCCAAAAATAAACTCCAAAAAAGTGTGCAATATTGTTGTTTTCTCCCGCTACTTGTTATATGTATCACGATTTTAACTGATTTGAATTTGCACATTATATACTAAGGTTTATCAAAGAAAACTTTGATTAAATTATATAAGATTCGAATCCAAAATCTTTCGTTCTAATTTTCTTTAATTATTAAATAAAAAAACTTTCTGAACCGATAATTATTATTTGTACAATCATATAAGAAATATGATCAGCTCACTATTACTCCTCATTGCAACAAATAATTTATTAAATATTGCAATAAAAGATGACAAAAATAATACGTTTTATTTAAATATTCAATCATACCTCACTTCATACTTCTCCAAGCACAAATTAATATAATTAATTAGATACATTGATGTTTAATTTTACAAAAAGCACACGTTTTATTTAAATATTCAATATACCTCACTTCATACTTCTTCAAAGACAAATTAATATAGTTAATTAGATATATTGATGTTTAATTTAAAGTTTAGTATATCATTTTATAAATAATTTGATTTTTTTTCGTATTTCCACTTTTTTTGGAGCTTATAAATAAAAAATCATTAAGCTAATATTAGTATTTTTTTAATTCATAGTTGTTGAATAACATGTTTGCTCTTTGCTACTTACCTAGAAGATCCCATCCAATAATTGAATATTTGAATATTTAATATTTCTTCTTTATGTACTCACTATTAATGCATTACTTATATTTAGTAAGTATTCTTGAAGATTTATTTATTTTTCCCTCTAGTTGTCAATTATTGTTGAATAAAATATGACCACTCATGTTGCACGATTTCAGTAAATACAAAGAAAATGATCTTGATTATTGCAACAATAAAGCCATTGAAAATGAAGAAAAATCAAATAATTTTTACTTTTAGCGTGTTAAGTGTGAGATTGGTTTCGAAAAATTGTGTATGTAAAATTTGTTATTTGGAGACTGTCTATCTAATCTCCATTCAATCTTGGATGGAGCCAAAGATTCATTATTTTTTGGCTTTGGGGTATGATGGAATAAAGTAAAATGATTCTTTAAACTGACTGCACTTTTTTCAATTGTAAAGTAGCAGTTAGTCAATGCAACTTTCGACGCTCATCATGAGTTATCTGGAAATAATCGCGCTATGTTTTTAAACATAGAGGTCAGGCTGCGTACATTCGACCTTCCCTTATCTCGCAATAAGCGGGAGCCTTTAAGACATTAGGGTAATATTGTTGTTGTTGGAGATTGTCTATCTAGTATGATAGATCCAGTCATTCAGTACAGTAAGTTTGCTAGGTGTTTATGAAATTCTTTTAGTAGATCTGAAGGGTATTAGTTGATATATATTGATCCTGAGAAATGAGTTGTTTCTTATTTTGTTTGTGCATCTTTTTTGGTTTCATGCTTTCCGTTGGTCAATAGCCAACGAAATCTATACTTATTCACTAATAGTACAAGAAAAATTCAGTCTCAAAATCCCTAATTGCATTTTGTTTTTAGCCTATCGATAATTCATTGAACTAAACTTGCTTAATCTATAACAGAACATGCAATCCTTGAATATTTGAAATTGTTCAAGTGGAAACAATTTTCTTATCGTTCATGATCATAAAAATTTGGGGTTATATAATCCTTACGTAAGAGAGTTCAGTTGATATACAATATGAGATAGACAATTATTTTATGAGTTGAAATATCCTATAGAATTAGCCTATAAACTATCCCACGGCCTTTTACATGGGATTAAATTTTTATCATTTTAGTACATTTTATGAGATTATTATTCCTTATATCACCATATAAACACAGATAAAATAACTCAAAAATATATTTCGAAATTGCTATGCTTAAGCCTAACCAACCAAACTAGCCCTTAAGTAGTTCATAAACTTAAAAGGTTTGCTCATATTTTTAAAAAATATTTATATACCATAACATAATATTAGAGAACTTTTTTAAAAAATAATATTAGAGAACTGCATATGTGATGTATATATTAATAATTGTTTAACTTGCTGATAAATTTAAGAAACAACCTTTCTACCTCTGTGATAGTGATAAAGTATACGTATATTCTATCCTCCCTAGACCTCACTTATGAGATTTTTTACTAAGTCTCTTGTTGTTGTTGTTATTGCTGATAATTTGATGAATAAAAGTTTAATATATTCAATTTGTACCAAACAAATATTAAATATCACTCTATTGGATCATTAAAAAATTGTTATTTTTTTCATTTGTTGAGGAAAAAGTTGGAAAATCATATTTAGATGTGAGACCAATAAATTTAATATTTTTTGGTAGCCACCAAAAATATCTTGTTGATGAATAGTGGCAAGCATCAACTCCAACACATCTGAGATTCCTCATATCAAAAAAATAAACAAACCCACAAAAGGAAATTATTGGAGGGAATAATATAAAAAGAATTTTAAGAAAAAACTATAACCATTACTAATTACCAAACTTGAGCTACGTCATAGTCACGTGTGGATTTTTTATGGTTCGAATAAAAATTGATTAAAATCGAATTAAATTACTTTTATTCGAGTTTAATTTAATTTTTAAAAAATTAATACTATTTGATTTAAATTTAGATGTGTTCGAAAAAATCGAAGGAATAGCCAAATCAAATCAACAAACTATATTTATATATTTTATAATTATACACTCATTTTTTCTCCATTTTGAACGTATCGTTGCTTTATTTTGTGTAAAGTTATTATCGAACCAAACTACCAAATCAAAATCATAACAACCAAATAGATAAATGATTTTGATTTGATTTTGAAAATTTAAAAAATCGATTAAGTTGATTTTGATTTTGATCAATAACTATTTTAAATCGACCTGTGAACACCCCTCATATGGTAGGATGGTCGAGATCTTTTCATTCTTAGATTAGAGAATTTGAATTTGAGCTTTTAAGTAGCGAAAAAAAATCATGGTCGAGCCGTTATTGGCATAAATGAATCTCGTATTGTCCGAATTTAAATTTAATTTTACTTCAATACAAATATTGAAAATTGAACGAGAAAAAAAACTCAACTATAGGTGTTATGAATGATACAAATTTTAAAATATTTACAGTATAATTTTAATTTTTTTTTTTAAAAAAAGCTTTATGATTACCACACCAAATTAGTACTCCATCCGTTCTAAATTAGCTTAACTTTTAAGATTTTTTTTAATATTCAAAATCGTTGAATTGTTTAAAATGCAAGATAAATGTTTGGAACTTTTTTTATATTTGTTTTTTCATTTATTAAAGTTTTATATTTTTTATAAGATAAATTATCATATATATTTATGACTTTACAATGAACAATAGTAAAAAGTATAATTTTAAATTTTTTACCTTTAAATATTTTTCTTAATATGTGTGTATTGCTCACAAACCAAGTTAAATGAGATGGAGATAGTATGATATTGATCGATATTTTTAAATTTAACTTTGATTTGCACAGCAAAATAAATTCGTAATTAGGAAACTAGCTACTAGGAAAAAAAGACCAAGCTAATAAGTCCCGTACCATAGGTCTCATCATATAAAAAAAGAATTTGCCCAGTAGTGCCATTCTTGGTGACAGAATCTGTTCGAAGCACGCGTGCAGGTGCAGGAAGAATTCCACACAGGAGACAATAAATCTATGGATCTGTCCCATGTGAGGATCCGTGCTTCAAAAAATGAGGTGATAGCAATCCTAGGCAAAGGGGAGAGCGTAGATCCCCTCTGCTCTTTGAACGAAGACGTTCTTGGGCCGCAGGAAGAGTATCTCTCTATCTATTGGTTAAAAAAAAGCTTTTAATAAAGCTTCTTAACCATGGAAGCAGCAAGCGGTCTGTTGGAAAGTTCCTACAGATTTGTTTGATTTTCATAACATAAGAGATTATGACTTTAATAAATGATTTCATGCTTGAAATGAATGAAATTCGGCTCAAAATGTCACATACTTGAGTAATTTGTATTAATTATATATATATAATTGTATTAAATATTTTAATTTATGTTTAGTAGTAAATGATTCAGACTCCATTTGTGGGATCTCACTGGGTATGTTATTGTTATTGTTTAATAGTAAATGAGATGAGAAGTTGTTAGTTGGTAGGATTTTACAATTGTTTGGCGTTTTATTACTTTAGATTTATATTTAAATTACTTAAAATTATTATTGTATCTATGGTGATTATATATTTATATGTATAGTTTAACTATTTTGAAACAATAGCCCTATAATTCATTATTTTTATAAATACACAATATCATATTAATATGAATTTTTTTTGAAAAATAAAATATATATCAATTACCATATTAAATATTGTAATATCACAATTAAATTCCTCAAAAAAATTGTTTTTGATACAGTAATTCAATATTTATAAAGTCTACACGCCGCTAAATTAATTCACCTAACAAACTACTAGTATCAATGATTTTTTTTTTAGACTGCTGCAAATGTTGACATAGAAAATGGCTTTTAATATCTCATAACAAACACAAAAGTGGTTATTACCACCAACTTTCTCCTTTTGTTTATTTTATTATATATATATATATATACATATGATATATCATTGTATATCGTATGTAGTAAAAAGATTAATGAGAAGCGACAGCAAGAGGCGAGTGAATGTGACGCCCCACATAGTGAGCGGATAAAAAAGATTGACAGATTTTTAAATCGATGAGATTTTGAATACGAAGAGGCCAATATAACTTTAGTTCACATAACACAAATATTTGTAAAGTTTGAATATAATGTGGTCAGAGGAGAAGTCAACATTGGTTTGAAAATCTAGTTTTTGTTAGATAGCAGTTTTGACATATTCAATGAATTTTCAAAGATAACTATAAAGTTCGAACTAAATGTATTGAATTCTATCAAATTTGTAATCCATACTTTAGTACATTCCTGAATACAGGGTGGAGTAACCCTTTTATTAGGAGGTTCATCCAAATTCTATTCGACGAAAAATTATACTATTTATATATGGACAAATTTTAGTGCATTAAATCTCTCGCTATGCTCAGGGTTTAGAAAAGGGTCTGATCAAACTGATCTCCTATACATAACCTTACCTTAGCTTTTTCCAAATTTTAAACCCATGATCTTCTGGTCACGTGATAATAGCTTTACTAGTTAGAATAATTTTTTTATATGTATATAGTAGAAACCGAATCCCCTTCAACTAGCGTGTGTGTATGTCTTTTCAAATTTTGAACCTCTTCAACGATAATTTTAATTCCACTACTGTTTGAATATAATCTGAACGAATGACAAAATCGTATAAACATTGAATGATGACATTGAATGAGATCTTAGATCTTGTATAGTAATGTGAATTCCTTAGATTATAAGCCAAGATATATTTAGTACTACATTGACTTTGTTTTACTCAAATGTAGGAAAACTACACATCATTATCGTAAGGACGCACCGACAGGCAATGGTCTTGAAGATGATTATGTATGGGAAAGAGTGCCATAAATAATCAAATATATACTATAGTTTATTTGTATTAATATCAAATTAATAAAACTAAGTTTAAATCATGTTAGTATTTTTTATTTTGTCTGAAATTTATATGCAAGTAAATTCATAAATAATTTTAGTATTAGATAAATTATTTTTGTAAAATATTAGATCGAGATGAGCTTATATAGAGTGAGGAAAAGGTTGGTAATATATATAACTACTGCTACCTTTTTTGAGATCAACGAACATTACGAACATTACTCCAATGCCTCAAAGGCTCTCGCCCGTTGCGGAGTAAACGAGGATCGGATGTACGTAACCTGATCCCTATGTTTGAAAACATAGCGCGACTATTTTCAGATGACCCATGATGAGCGTCGAAAGTTACATTGACTAATTGCTACTTCACAATTAAAAGAAGCGCAAACAATTTAAAAAACTATTTTGCTTTATTTTATCATACTCCAAAGTCAAAAAATAATGAATCTTTGGCTCTATCCTATTTATG
>JAOTQJ010000002.1:19601351-19611613 GCA_025642045.1 Solanum sejunctum
ACATTCAATTATGCAGACAAGCTTGTTGTCTCTACATCTTGTTCCCTACTCCACACTGCTGTTGATCTGATCAACGAGACCAAACTAGACGATGAAATCAAATCATGGCTGGCATTTGCTGCCCAGAAGGTTGTTGAAGTGAATGCTTTGGCCAAGGCACTGTCTGGTGCCAAGGATGAGGTATAGTTCGTTCTTAACTTAAGGTCTTCAAAAAATGACTTTGGAAAATGTTTGTTTTACTATTACACTTTGACAAAGTTTTTGTATATACAGCTAAATGTGTGTGTTGTATTCTCAGGCATTTTTCTCTGCTAATGCTGCTGCTCAAGCTTCCAGGAAGAACTCCCCAAGAGTGACAAATGAAGCTGTTCAAAAGGCTGTAAGTGTTGAACTGAAGGTCTTCTCTCTCTAATTAGTGACTTGTCTCAGATTTTACTTACTACCTTTTACTCTTCCGATATCTCAGTCTGCTGCTCTTCAAGGATCTGACCACCGCCGTGCTACAAATGTTAGTGCCAGACTTGATGCCCAACAAAAGAAGCTTAACCTACCAATTCTGCCCACAACCACCATTGGATCCTTCCCTCAGACAGTGGAGCTTAGAAGAGTTCGTCGTGAATACAAGGCCAAGAAGTCAGTGTTATACTTGATTTCTGCTTGTTATGATTGATGTTGTTTAATATCTTTTCTCATAATTCATTCATATATTTCTAGGATCTCTGAGGAGGAATATGTTAAATCCATCACAGAGGAAATCAAGAAGGTTGTCGATCTACAGGAAGAGCTTGACATTGATGTCTTGGTTCACGGAGAGCCTGAGGTAGGGAAATTACCTGCTTATCTTACTTCCCTGCAAATTTTGCATCTTCTATGCCCATTTGCACACAGTTGCATGGAATTTATGGATTGTTAAGTTTGAGTGCTTGATGTATGCAGAGGAATGATATGGTTGAGTACTTCGGAGAGCAGCTCTCTGGTTTTGCTTTCACTGCCAATGGATGGGTTCAATCTTATGGATCTCGATGTGTGAAGCCACCAATCATCTATGGTGATGTGAGTCGCCCTAAGCCAATGACCGTCTTCTGGTCTTCAAAGGCTCAAAGCATGACCAAGAGGCCAATGAAGGGTATGCTTACTGGCCCTGTCACCATTCTCAACTGGTCTTTTGTCAGAAATGACCAACCAAGGTAACTTTTTCACCCCACTCCTAATGTGTCGTATAAACGTTCTCCGATCATGTGTAATGAACTCAATGCTAGCTGTCATCATTGCTTTCTCCAGATTTGAGACCTGCTACCAGATTGCTTTGGCCATTAAGGATGAAGTGGAGGATTTGGAGAAGGCTGGAATCACTGTCATCCAAATTGATGAAGCTGCATTGAGAGAGGGATTACCTCTGAGGAAGGCCGAGCATGCTTTCTATTTGAACTGGGCCGTTCACTCTTTCAGAATCACCAACGTCGGTATCCAGGACACTACACAGATCCACACTCACATGTGCTACTCCAACTTCAACGACATTATCCACTCCATCATCGACATGGATGCTGATGTGATCACTATTGAGAACTCACGTTCCGATGAGAAGCTCCTCTCAGTTTTCAGGGAGGGAGTGAAATACGGAGCTGGCATTGGCCCTGGTGTCTACGACATCCACTCTCCAAGAATACCATCAACCGAGGAGATAGTTGACAGAGTCAACAAGATGCTTGCAGTTCTCGACACCAATGTCTTGTGGGTCAACCCCGACTGTGGTCTCAAGACTCGCAAGTACACAGAGGTGAAGCCAGCCCTGCAAAACATGGTGGCCGCAGCCAAGGCCATCCGCACTCAGCTCGCCAGCGCCAAGTGAGTTGGATGTACCACTGGAGGATTCTTGAATCAACTATATCGTCTTTAAACTTGAATGAGAAATTTTTCTGTTGATTTTAATAATTTGTATTAGTGATGAAATATTGTTGTGTAGTTTAGTCTGCCCTTTGGGCCATTTGGTGATTATCTTTTTATGTTTTGAAGCGCTCTTTCCTTGATGGTTTTCGGATTTCCTTATTACTATACCAGCAAGCGGATTGATGTATTTTGGAGAAGAAATTAAAGAAATGTTACTCCGTTTATGCATCACTATTTTGCATTCTTTGTTTTTACTACTATTATTTGTCGTATTTCTCTCTCACATGTCTCTCAAGTAAATTGTACCTTTTTTGTCCTAATTTATGACTTAATTTTATTTTTAATTCGTTTTAAAAAAAAAACATATTTTATATTTTATAATAATTTAATTTTAAAATATTTATTTTATTTTGAATGAAATAATTTTTAATTCCACAAATATCTATCATTCATTTAACATAATAAATTTTAGAAATTTGTTTTCGTGCAAAGTTAGATTAACTCATACAAATTGGGATGGAGGAAGTATTATTTACGAGGCATTGATTATTTTTGTTTAGATATCTCTCTATTCATTTTTACTTGTCATTATTTCACTTATCAAAGTAAAACTATATAAATTTTGACTAATATTTTAAGATGTATTTTATTTATCATATTAATATGAAAAAAAATTATAACTTATAATATTTTTCGTATAGTTTTTAACCATCTAAATTTTAATTTTTAACTATTAAATTTAGCCACTGCTTAGAAATTTAGTCAAGCTGATATCGAAACGCAAAACAATGATAAATAAAAATAAACAAAAGAAATAAATAATTGAATTTGTTAAAAAATTTCATCTGTAAATTTTAATTCTGAATCCGTTGCTCGTGAAAATGACTTCTTGCCATAGTTACTCTCCTCTCCTCTTCTTTGAACTTTACGAGAATATCATTAGGATTTTTGTCATTGTTAATTCATTGGGGTTCACGTTAAAATTCAATGAAATCACTTCGTCATTCTCAATAAATTTTGTTGCTATAAATAGCCACGCCAAGTTTTCTTATTTCAACACATTCAAAAAGTTTTTTCACTTTTAATCAATTGTGGTAAAATCCAATGGCTTTCAGTATTATTTTCTGTTTTATGATTGGATTTTTGCCTGCAATTACAATGGCAACTGAGTATTGGGTAGGGGGTGAAAAGGGCTGGATTCTTGATGTTGATTATCAAGCTTGGGCCAAGGACAAAATTTTCAAAGTTGGTGACAAATTAGGTATGATAATTGCACAAACAGCCACTTCAACCTCGATAATTGAAAAATAGTTATTGTCATGGAGTTCGAAATTTCAGAGGTATTGTCATGAAATTTCATCTATAGAATTTCGAACTTCACGTCCACCATACTGACTGCTCGCTTTATTAATTTTAGTTTGATTTTCAATTTTACTTGTTAATTTAGAGAAATCAAGACAGGACATTTTCTTTTTAATCTATTTTATCCTCAATTTACTTACAAAGTTATTATTTTTGAAAAATGTAAAATGTTTTAAAAATCTTTAATGATCACTCTATCCTTAGAGTACCTAACAATTCATAGAAGTTAACACAACCCCTTAACTTACCTCAACAGATCATTTCAATTACGAAGTTTCTATGACTAAAAAATTTAAACAATTTTTAGATTCTAAGACTATCATTAACTAGCGTAAATATGTTAGTTTTATCATAGTTAATTACTATCATGTACGATTCATTGTTTGCCGCACTTGCTGTTCCCTTACCTTATATTTCATTTTTTTCATTTTATTTTGTCATATCTAGTCCTTTTGCTTATGAATTTTGAGCTGAGAGTTTTAGGAAACAACCTCTCTACTTCTATGAGGTAGCGGTAAGGTTTGCGTACAATTTACCCTCCCCAGACCTCACTTGTGAGATATCACTGGGTATGTTGTTGTTGTTATTGTTGTTGTTGTTAGACTCTAAGACTAATTGCATTTTGTATTCGTAGTTATTTAATGAAATATGTTCGTGAGAAATATTTAATTGTTATGAAAAATTATACTACATTAATTATAATTCTCCTAATAGGTGTACCATTGGAGTATTTTCCAATTACAAGAATGAAAGTGGCTATCCTATGCCATTACTCTGATATAATGAACTCAAATTATATCAATTGATAGTATAACAAATGTTTTAACTTGTGATAGTAGGTTAATTATTATTTTTACCAAATTATCAAACATGTAATTACCAAGAAATATAATTGGAACAAGATGTAACCAGTAAAATAGTGTCTATTAATTAAACTATTTCCCATCTTTTTTTTTTTTCATTTTCATTGCAGTTTTTAAGTATCCCCAAGGGAGTCACAATGTGTTCAAAGTGAACCAAACATCTTTCCAACAATGCATAGTCCCACGAAATGGAGGATTAACTTCTGGCCATGATGTTATTACATTGACTACCCCTGGTAAACATTGGTACATTTGTGGTGTTCCAACACATTGTTCTGATCATAGGCAAAAACTTGTCATCAACGTCGAAGACGGAGCTCCGGAACCGGCACCGGCACCCCTCGCTCCGGCACCGGCAATGGTGTATTGGGTAGGAGGTGAAAAGGGATGGACCATTGATGTTGATTATCAAGCTTGGGCTAAGGGCAAAACTTTCAAGGTTGGAGACAAACTAGGTATTGTACAACCACTCAATGCTTTTTTTAAAAGAAGAATTAGTTTAGATTGTAACAACCTACCTTGAGATAAAAAGTCCATATCAGCAAAACACAAGAGAGATGCTGGGTATGTAAGTGAAAAATCTTATCTACTAGTGACGCGTTTTAAAATCATGCGGGCCTAAGCCCTAAGCGAATAATATCACTAGTGGGTTAGGTCATTGCATATGGTATCATAACCACTCCTATATCAACCTTGTTGATGTGAGCCAGAGTTCAATTGAGTTTAGACGAATCTCGGTGAGTTAGGGCAAACCTCAGTGCTGAGTCTAGGCAAATTCCATACGGTGGGGCAAACTTAACCTCAACGAGGATTCTAAATCCATAGAGGGGATGTATGTGACAAGTCAATGAGAAGTATCACATCGATGAAACATAGGAGAGATGTTGGGTATGTAAGTAATCATGCCTTACCTACTAGTGATGCATTTTAAAGTCGTGCGAGTCTAAGCTCAAAGCTGACAATATCACTAATGGATTGGGTTGTTACATAAATGATCGTCCATCATATAAAATATAATCTATGTATAACTGTATACCCCCTCCATTTAGAAAAGAATGATCTATTTTCTTTTTTAGTCTGTTTTATAAAGTTTTCACATGGCATGTTTAAGACCACAAAAATTAAATTATATTTTGGTACATTTCACATAACCTAAATTTAGGATCACAAGACTAAAAAATCTTTTTTTTAAACTCCATGGAAAGTCAAACTCGATTTGGAGAGTATTAATGTAATTTCAACTTCTTTTCTTCTTTCTTTGTCTTTTCTCAATTAGTTATTGAAGGAATTATTACCTGAAACTATTTTCCATTTTTTCTTGCAGTTTTTAAGTATATCAAAGGGCACCATAATGTGTACAAAGTGAACCAAACATCTTTCAAAGAATGCATAGTCCCACGAAATGGAGGATTAACTTCTGGCCATGATATTATTACATTGGCTACCCCTGGTAAACATTGGTACATTTGTGGTGTTCCAACACATTGTTCTGATCATAGCCAAAAACTTGTCATTAACGTGGAAGGCGGAGCTCCGGCACCGGCACCGGCACCCGTCGCTCAGTCACCGGCACCCATCGCTCCGGCACTGGCACCGGCACCGGCACAGCCGATGGTGTATTGGGTAGGAGGTGAAAAGGGATGGGCCATTGATGTTGATTATCAAGCTTGGGTCAAGGGCAAAACTTTCAAGGTTGGAGACAAATTAGGTATGATATAACACACTCTATGCTTTTTTTAAAGAAGAATTTACGTAAATGGTCGTCCATTAAACAACATATAAAATATAATATGTGTATAATTACAATAACAACATACCCAGTAAAATCACACAAGTGAATTTGAGGAGGGTAAATGTACGCAGACCTTATCACCACTCCACATGAATAGAAAAGACGTTTCTAGAAAACCCTCAACTCAAATATATTTGCCCCAAAGTAGAAAATACTAGACACCAAATGACTATAGTGGAATATGAGTATAATTATGTATTATAATTTATATATATCAGATGGAAAAAGTAAATAGAGAAAGGAATAGTTATGTAAAAGTCCCTTTTAAGTCATTGACTTGATTAATTTAAATTTATATCAGTCTTCAAAAATAAAGCACTCACTAAGTCACTAAAAGCGCAAGTTCGACGCACTAAAACTTTTTCTATCCGCAGTGTTCGGGAAAGGACCCAATGACAATCTTACCTTACATTTCTGCCAGATGTTATTTCTAAGGCCGTTTCTAAGTCGCTATGGAATCTTTATTAGTCAATAGGAAGAATGTAATTTCAAACTTCTTTTCTTCTTTCTAATTATTACTTGATTTCTATCTTTTCTTGCAGTTTTTAAGTATACCAAAGGGCACCATAATGTGTTCAAAGTGAACCAAACATCTTTCCAACAATGCATAGTCCCACGAAATGGAGGATTAACTTCTGGTCGTGATGTGATCACATTGTCCACCACTGGTAAACATTGGTACATTTGTGGCTTTCCAACACATTGCTCTGACCATAAACAAAAGCTTGTCATCAACGTCGAAGGCCAAGCTCCTTCACCGCCAACTCCTGTTCCAGCACCCGCACCGTCCACTAAGGGTGATTCAAGCAATTCATACAGGGTTACAATATCTGCATACAAGATCTTTGTTGGATGTCTAGTCCTAGTTTGGACAATTCTAACATTGGTTTGATCAAAATTGAATCATATTTGTGTTGTGAACATAGAACTTTGCCTTGTTCATGCAAGGAATAAATGAACAATTGGTTTATCTTTTGAGGAAATATTTTTATTTTGGTGGGGGATGGGAAAGTGCTAATAATGTAATATGAGTCTTTCATAGACTTTACAACGTTTCTTTATACACGCAACAAAATAACTCTTGATGTCATCACTTTTTGGCCCCCCTTTCTTTTATTTGGTTTTCTACATGTATTCCTACTTGCATCTATCTTGTGCTGCATTATAATTGGTCCATAAGAGCAGATTAAGAAAGATTCTCGCTACACTCATATACACCCACTCTAGATAGTCTTGAGTTATGATAACATATCTAGTAAAATTCTACGAGTGAAATCTAGAAAGAAAAGGTCGAGTGTAACATCAATAGTCTTCGAGTTACCTAAACAGAGGAAAAGATCATCTAGAAAGGACATATCAACACCAATATCAACACCAATGTGTGGCTCAGTGATTTATCAAAGGAAAATACCCACATGATGAAATAAGTAATACAGGTATGATAGCGGCAAACTCAATAAATAGCGATACATTGATACACATCAATCCAAGTATTGTTCCAGATAAAAGTTCAACCAACATACAATGACTTATTAGGAAAAGTTGCAAACGAACTGGGTAATATCCATGCGTAACTGTAACCTCCATCCTACAACTCTGGAAAGAGATTGGAGATATGGCAAGTTCCACGGAGAATGGCCTCACAATTACTGTAACCCCCCATCCTATGTCCGGGGTCTGGCCTACTTAACCAAAACTCATATAGTTATCAACAAATCGTCGTGAAAATCAAATGTACAGACAAGCATGGAGAGCACATGATTTCAAATATGGCTAAATTACTAAAATATGAAAACAACGCTGTCATGGACTCTGGTTTTTTGGTTCTGAGAGACGCATTCAGAAATCCACATTAAGTTCCTGATCTCCTGCTCTCTGAGCCTTATATATGAGAAAAATACACCAAAGTGGAACTGCAATGAAAAGAAAAGAGAATATCAACAAGGAAGCAGACGGATTGAAAAGTATTTCTGCGTCTGCCGCATATCTATGGGGGACTTTATTTTTTTGATGTTTTTGAGGTGGGAAAATTTTGAAGTTTTCTTGTACAAATAAAAGCATTAAAAACACAGATTGCTCAAACTAACAAACCTGTTGTTCAAAAGATAAGCAGAGGCGTTTCACTTCTTCTTCATAGAAAGCCTTGTCGAGCATCTGGCTTTCCCCATATGCCAGCTTAGCAAATATGGATTGATAAGGGGGATACTTCTCCATGACAGCACGGACCTACAACAGGTATAAGGACAGTTAGAAGACAACACACAATGTAAGGAGTATAGTAAACAAAAGAATTTTAGTTTTAATTTTAATTTTGTCATTAATTCATTATAACTTTTAGCTGTCAAAAAAAAAAGTATTAGTTTGCTTGTATCCTTTAATCTACAAGCAAAATTCCGTACTCGTTTTGTCTTATCCATCCTCTCCCTTCAAATAGTATCAAATCCTTCAGGCATTATATGATGCTTCACTATTTTTTTGAAGGGTGAGATCCGCATGCAATGTAGTACCCAACAACAATAAGAATATTCTAATCTAGCTACCATTTATTCAACTGGAGAAAGAATCTTCCAGGTGCATAAAAGCTGCAACAAGAAAAATTAACAGAAGTTGGTCGCAATACCTGATCTATATCTTCACATATGGCAAGTTCCTCATGACCGTATGGATAACTATTTAGCATAGATAGTGTCAGAAGGATAGGTAATGTGGCATATGACATCAACAGCATGAATGATTGAGCTACATGAACTTACAGTAAGCCAAAATTAGAGTACAACTTCCTGCGATCATCACGTGTTAGCTCAGTGCCAATGCTGCAAATGAAAAATATTTGTAGTTAATAATAGAAGTGTCATGGCAAGGTTACATATTAAACTTTATCCAGAAGAATCATGGGAAACCCCAAAACAGTGACATGCCTGTTTATGGTTATATTAACAGCTCTTCTATCGGCTTCAAAAGAAAGCAAATCAGACATGATCTCTGCAGTTGCACCGCCCAATTTCTATTTGAAAATTTTCACATTAGATAAGTGAAATAAGTGCTAAACTTCATTAAAGTGTAAGGCAGGAAAAATATAATATAAAATTTTACAACAAAGAGTACCTGGCAAAATCGGTAGAAATCTTCAAGGTATGCCTTGTACAATGTGTTTCTCATAATCTCAATGTTCATGTCATCCAAGTCCTGCTCAGAGTAGTCCCAAAAATAAAACAAGAGATCAATACATGGAAGAAAACGACTCAAAAAGCAACTGATGCACGATTAAAATGCCCCATATTAACAACCAAACCTACTTTGAGTATACAAAGAAAAGACAAGTACCATCCTCAAACTGCAAGATATTGTGACATAATACTAGGCTCTGGTAAAAAGTGGGGGAAAGGATGCTGGTTAACTACTTATGAGGTGCAAGAACCTACAACCATTTACTTATTAATTTCTTCAGAGGGGCAGCAAACAGAGAGAACGTCTATGCTCAAAAAGTTACAGTACAAGGCATAATTTATAGGGGAAACAAAACATGTAGTTACTGATTACCTATCAGAGTTTTTTACAACTAAAGGGTGAAGCATTTGATACCTCTGAAGTAATGCACTCAGAAAAGTATGGAGCCAAGGGTGTGTCCACAAGCACCAGCCGGTATAGTTCCCTCATGTTCTGGGCAACTGCCAGAGAAGCAATGCTGCAGAACAGATTAGAATAGTCAATACATGCTTTCATTTAGCTCTAACAATCTAAGGCAAGCATTTGGAAGAATACCTGTCAAACATGCCCAAAGGATGGCATTTCTCCAACAGTTCTTGGACATCTCTCTCATGCAAAGTTCCGGTGACAATTAAGACAACATTATCAATCATGTGGCCATACCTGAACAAGATGATTAAATATCAAATGTCAGATTGAATTATGCAGCAGATATCTGCAGGAGTGGGTAATCGTGTAAAACACTAAGCTAGATGCACATAATGCCATCTAAGACTATATATTGACCAGCACTGTTGTGCAAATTATCATACAACACTAAGGGGCCGTTTGGTAGGAGGTATTAAGAGAAAATAATCCATGTATTAAGTATGATATTAGTTAATGTTATGTTTGGTGGGATTTTTGGATCATGTATAACAATTCCATGGTATTAGTTAATAACACATACATGGTATTAGCTAATACCTCCCATTTGGTGGTATTAGCTAATACCTTGGATTAATACCATGAGATTAAATACACAAAGACAAAAATATCCCTCAAATTCTTTTACATTTTTTTGTTTTCTTGATATTTATAGTTTTGTACTAGTAAATTTATTTAAATAAATTAGCTTACAAATTTTATTTATTGAGGGTTCATATTTT
>JAOTQJ010000002.1:19611713-19631121 GCA_025642045.1 Solanum sejunctum
TTCTTTTACATTTTTTTGTTTTATTGATATTTATAGTTTTGTACTAGTAAATTTATTTAAATAAATTAGCTTACAAATTTTATTTATTGCGGGTTCATATTTTCATAATATAAAAATAAATAAATTTACCATGTCAAATTTTTAAATTTTATTTATTTGTTTCATATTTACATAATACACAAAAAAATATCTTGACATGTCAATTTTTTTATAACTAATTTTAGTTGAGCGATTTTATTGATACAATATAAAGTCTAATGGTGTTAGATATATTCTCAAAGTTGAGTTACCTTGTAGGATATAAACACTATATTAAAATTACAACTTTTTATGTAAATATAGATTGTTTATTTTCCAATTATGAGATTTTTTATTTCATGTAATTAGATCAAAGTACATTATTTTTTTGTAACTTCTAACTAGTTAGGAAAATAATAATTTGTCATTATGTTTGCTATTTTCTCACTTGAATTATTTGATAATAAATAATTGTAATCTTAATAAATTCATCACAAATAAAATATCAAAAATCTTTAATGGCGGAATGACCTAATTGGCCCTTATACTTGGTCCTGTTTGTCACCTAGGCCCTTGTACTTCGGCATTTGCCAAGCAAACCCTTGTAGCCGCTCAAAAGCTACATTTTAAACACCTTTTTTGACTTGGCATCCTAAGTCGCAAACCAGGTCAAGCGCATGGGATTCACTCCCTTTAGGAGCGTGAAGAGTTTCTTAAAAGTCATTTAATGGTCATCTTATTCCCCAAATCCCCAAATATTATTAATCCTCATTTCTCCGTTTCTTCTTCTCAAAATTCTTCAATTTTCTTCTCATTTTTGTCTCTCCAAATTTCTTCTCTTGAAATTTCTTCTTGTTGGCCATAGTAATTCAAGCCCCGTTGATCTTATAATTGATCTTTTTTATTTCTTGAATTTTTTTTTATCCATTAAAGTTTCTTCTTCTTCACAATGACAGTTTATTTTTGGTATTGTGGACTTCATGCTGAACTTAAAATGCCAAAGACATCAATCAATCTTGAAAGAATGTTTTGGGATTGTCAAAGATATGCAAATGGTAAATGCGGATTTTTTCGATGGGCTGACCAAGTTGATACAAAAACCAACCCCAAAACGAGAATCAACCCCAAAAAATTCAAATCAAGTTCATACCAAACATACCCAACAAACAATTTCCACCAAAGTCAATTCTTGAAATCACTGAAAACAAAAAACTTAATTGAGAAAATGGGCACCTGAGGTTGTTTCTTGAGGGTATCTTCTGGAGATTTCTGATAGACAGAAGCAGAAGAAGACAATGGTTGTTCCGAGTGCCATTACTCTAAAATCTGACCTCTACAAATTGTTATTACGCTATGAAACAAAGAAAACTGAAGAATCTAAATTGACTCAAAGTGAATTCAAGGCTTTTCTCAAAATCTAAACCCTAACAACACCAACTCAAGAATCTAAGTTGTCAAACTTACATATAATGATTCCAACGTGAACGAGGGTTTATTTGCGCAAAAATCTGACAGAAGAATTTCACTGAAGAGTACAGGGGTGAGTATGATGGTTTGTTTGCACAAAATTGGAAAGAAAGTTTTGGAGAGAAATGTTCTTTCTATGTGGAAATATATTTTAACACATCATTTCATACGTGGAATTTTTAAATGCCATAGAAGTTACATGTAATTGGTTGAAACTCACGCACCAGTCCAACGTCAAAAAGGTGTTTAAAATATAGCTTTTGAGCGGGTACAAGGGTTTGCTTGGCAAATGTCGAACTACAAGGATCTAGGTGACAAACGGGACCAAGTATAAGGGCCAATTAGGTCATTCCGCCATCTTTAATTTAATAAAAGATAGACCATCTATTTTTTATTATTTCCACCGAGTGTCCAAGTTTCTTAGAGCCCCGACTCTACTAGGGACATTTATGTTTTAACCTTTATAAACTAAGCTTAGGAATAATATTTGTTAGTTGACTATTTGTTACTGCTTTCCTGCATTGCCAATCCCACTTTCTATTTTGGATTATTGGTGCAATAAGTTTAGTGTTCCTTCTCGCAAATTTTCAATCCACTCTTAAACGTTTAGGGAAAAATCTTATTCTAGAAAATAAGTCATGTCGCATACACCTTAGGCGAGACAGTTCAAGGTATCGTCTTCGTAATTAGGAAGCCATCCTTTTGTCAAAGGTTATACACCTGACGACATATTTTTGGGAAAATCGATGTGAATGATCCAAACTAAAACACATGATGGATTTGGAATAAACATACTTATCATATTCGGGCAAATAAAATGCTCCTCACCTATTGATGGAATTTTGGGACTCCAGCATAGTGACTTTCAAATTTTTAGATTTTGAAATCACTCCTATACTGGAGGAGTTTAGCACATTTACGGAACTACCCACCAGCAGGAGGTTATCAATATGCTCATCAAGCGTAAGTGCGAGGGAATTTACTGGGGTTGCACATCTTTCTGTCACTGAGGAATGTAGAAGGTGGAAAGGTTAAGCTAGATTATCTCTTCAGGAGATTTGGCTGACTTAAGAGTTTCGATGAATATCGTGAAGAATTTGCTTGCACTCGCAAGCAATGGATAAGCACGTGGCGGAAGATCTTTGTATTGGGGCCTTTTTAGGTGCGATGATCTTCCACCAATGAGATTCCATTCCATTGACATCAACATCCTCCCCATAGTTGTGGACCTATATGCTGCGCCGCAGTCCTACTCCTTGGTGCACATGGTCCTTGCTGAGGTGTTTCCATCACTGTCTGCATGCACGAGAGGGTATGACTTCTTCAAAGGCTGCAACTTATTGCTACAGGTTTGGGCGATTGAGCACTTACCGTTGACGTCCACAAATGGACTATAGGTTATACGCTCGCATTATGATCCAGAGTCACGAAGACCGTCTCTTATATTGGCGCAGATTTTTGAATACTCTCACCGCGGACTCCATTCAGTGGAAATTTCATTTGGTAAGCGGGTTGGCATTCCTCATAACCCGACACTTGTATTTCATTGAGTTGGTTAGGTTAAAAGGCGTCCAACCGTATGCACCTCTCCGAGTCATGCGACAGTTCGGAGTCGCCCAGGATGCGCCACTGTGGTCACGCATGGTATTACACGAGAATGATCTTGTTTCAGTCCCAGCAGCAAGAGATAACCACTCTGAGTATGCGTCCATAGGGTTTGATAGTATAGAAGGTTCGGAGGCAGGTTCGAACTCTCCAGAGTACTACCCGAGGCTATACTATGATTGGGACAGGTCCATCTCCCATATGCATGGTTCCATTTTCTTCTGGATCCTCTTCTAGGTCTTCCTCCGGATCTTCTTCTATCCTTTAGATCAAATGATCCATTGATCCTGGAACTATTTGATTGTATATGGGTGTCATGAGTTCCATACGAGGAAGTAGCTCTTCTATGATCCAAGTGACCCACCGATCGTCCACAAAGCCCCTAAATCCCTCTGCATTAGGTTGAACCATGTGGCTCACAGTGGTGCGCCAGGCATAGTATTCTAGGCTACACCATTTTTCATTTCCCATATTGACAGTGATCATGTAATCCTATTCCAACTGCAAGTTCCTTATCCGTGCGGAAGGGACTGAAACAAGATCATCCTCGTGTAATACTATACGTGACCGCAGTGGCACGTCTTGGACGACTCTGAACTGTTGCATGACTCGGAGAGGTGCATACAGTTGGATGCCTCTTAACCTAACCAGTTCAATGAAATACAAGTATCAAGTTCTGAGGAATGCCAACCCGCTTACCAAATGAAATTTCCACTGAATGGAGTCCCCGATGAGATTAGTCAAAAATTTGCGCCACTCTTCTTCTCCAACTGGCGCGTCCCAATATCGAAGACGGTTTTTGTGACTTTGGATCATATTGCGAGCGTCTACCGTATAGTCCATTTGTGGGGGTCGACGATAGAAGTGCTCAATCAATAAGTTGTAGCCCCCGGAGAAACCATGCCCTCTCGTGAATGCGGACAGTGATCGAAACACCTCAGCAAAGACCATGTGCACCAAGGAGTAGCCCTGTGGTGCAACATATAGGTCCACAACTACGGGGAGGATATTGATGTTGATGGAATGAAATCTTATTGGAAAGACCATCGCACCCAAAAAGCCAATACAAAGATCTTCGCCGCGTGCTTATCCATTGCTTGCGAGTGCAAGCAAATTCTTCACGATATACATCGGAACTCTCAAGTCAGCCAAATCTCCTGAAGAGATAATCCAGCTTAACCTTTCAATCTTCTACATTCCTCAGTGACGAAAAGATGTGTAACCCCAGGAGTCTTAAAAATTCACTCGCACTTATGCTTGATGGGCATATTGGTAAACTCCCGCTGATGGGTAGTTCCATGAATGTGCTAAACTCCTCTAGCGTAGGAGCAATTTTAAAATCCAAAAATTTGAAAGCCACTGTGCTGGAGTCCCAAAATTCCATCAATAGGGTGAGGAGCATTTTATTTTCCCGAATTTTCATCAGCGATAACAACCCTCCTAGATGCCTTCTTATTTCATCTCCGTGCGCTCTGCGGATATTTTGCCACCAGTTCTGCAGGATATGCGGGGTGGAAGTTACCATCTTAATGCCTGGGAGGTTTCGGTTGATGTTCATCTAGAGGAAAAGAAAAGGTATGAGAAGTATGTTTATTCCAAATTCATCATGTGTTTTAGTTTGGATCATTCACATCGATTTTCCATATGTTGTCAGGTGTATAACCTTCGATAAAAGGTTGACTTTCTAATTGCGAAGACGATGCCTTGAACTGTCTCGCCTAAGGTGTATGCAACATGACTTATTTTCTAGGGTAAGAGTTTTCTCTAAACGTTTAAGAGTGGACTGAAGATTTGCGAGAAGGCACACTAAACTTATTGCACCAACCCTGAAGCTAAGGAATCCAAAAGAAGGTTTGAGGGAGTGTGAGACACTCCCCGCGTGAACCAGTGTGGCTTAGTGTACGGCCAAGGACTCAATAGAAAGTGCGAATGACAATGTAGGAAAGCATTAACAAATAGTGTTTTCAAACAAATAAGGAACGCAAGGTTGGATTTGACTTGCGACCTCAATATATAATATAAATAGTCAACTAACAAATAATCACAAATATCATTCCTAAGCTTAGTTTATAAGTTTATAAAGGCAAAAATACAAATGTCCCCAGCAGAGTCGGAGCTCTAAGAGACTCGAACACCCGGTGCAAATAAAAAAAAATAGATGCTCTATCTTTGTTAAATTAAAGATTGATATTTTATCTGATGAATTTATTAAGATTACAATTATTTCTTCTCAAATAATTCAAGTGAGAAAATAGCAAACATAATGACAAATTATTATTTTCCTAACTAGTTAAAAGTCACACAAAAAATAATCTACTTTGATCTAATTATATGAAATAGAAAATCGCATAATAGATCAAGGGCATAATTGGAAAGAAGCATTTTATAGAATTTTAAACTAATCATAAAATTAAATGAAAAACAATCATGGAATAAAAAATAGTCCCTACATAACTAATCCATACATTACTAATCCCTTCATTATTATTTTTTTTACCAAACGACTACTAAGTGCTTAGCATCAAAATAATAAGGATAATATGACCACCCTACATTTAGACATGCATACACTCATTCACGTGGTGAAACATCCTCTTCTTCGTCTATCAAATTATTGGAAAACAGTCAGAGAAGATGATAGACCTTAAAATTTTAAATTAGTTTATAACATGGCAAGGGTCATGAAATGTTCTTTGTTCTTCTTTGTTCTTACACTTCTACAAGTGCATGTTGCCAAAAGAGAAAGGTTTGAATGTTATATTTGATAACGACTTTAATGTATTACCCCCTCTATCCAATTTAAGTGATTCACGTTGACTGGCACAATGTTTAAGAAAGAAAGAAAAGACTTCTGAAACTGTTGGTCCAACATAAGTCATAGTTATAATCATCCCATTAAAGGTAAATGGAAAATTTTAAGAAATAATACATATCATTCTTTTTTTGATAAAGTACATATTTTATCATTTTTTTCGAATAGACTAAAAAGGAAAGTATAGCACATGAATTGGAAGAGAGGGAGTATATACGGATACATTGTTATTCAGATATAAGGTTTCATCGGATGAATTGGTTTTTGGGATAACCGCAGAATAAAATTAAGTTACATACCTACATTTACATGCAAGACTCTCATGTTCCTCTCTTACTATGAGCAAATATCTAAAGAATATTAAAACTTAGCAAGGACACTAAGGAGTATGTTCCGTTTGTTGTATGGGGCCATCTTGGGTGATGCTAAGAACCACAAGACTGTTCAACAATCTGGAGAGGCTTCCTAGTGGTGTAAATGTTAAGAAACTGTAAGGCACAACTACTTTTCGTATCTTGTGGAAGCTGGAAATATAGACGTATTAGGGCTTATTTATTTATTTGTGTAATCAAAATGACTTAACTGGTGTACATGATTGTATATTTGTATTGATATTTTAAGCTCTTTAGAGCTGTAACTAATCATAGGGATGCATAACACGCACTTCATGTTAATGACTAAATACTTATTTTAAATATAAATTGTATAATAATTGACCTTTCTTAAAGAGCAGCAACAACTTGGTAGAAGTAGTGTATTAAAGAGCACCAAACTGCCAGAAAGTATTTACATAGTATAAATCGTATAATTGACCTTCCTAAATAGCAGCAACAACTTGGTAACAGTATTGTATTAAAGAGCAGCAAACTGCCGCAAAGTATTTACATAGTATAAATTGTATAATTGACCTTTCCTAAACAGCAGCAACAACTTGGTAAAAGTATTGTATTAAAGAGCAGCAAACTGCCGCAAAGTATTTACATAGTACTTGGTATTGTTTCATCTTTTTCTTAGTATATTATGAGTGTGTTGCAAACCGCTATATGGCCATAAGTCCCAATGTGACATATTACACAATATGCAAACGTAGTAGTGAAATCAGTTCTCAGTTCAATTATACAAAGATGTGCCCTTTAAAGACGGGTGAAATTCCAATATCATTCATTGAAAGAATAAACTTGTTATTGTATTTCTCCGAGATAATTCCCCATGCATACCAAAACTAAAAAGTGTGTATAGAGTAAAGAAACAAATTTTCCCCAGCAGCACAACTAGTGTTTACCTGATGTACTCCAGAAAGGTTGACAAGGGCTCAGTGGCTTGGCAGAGCATGTGGTTGAACTCATCTACAAGTTTTACGGTACATTTCTCCACAATCGTAGTAGTGTGTAAAGGGGAAGGCTCTGCAGAAGGCCAGAAAAAATATAATAAGGGGAGAAAAACTAGAAAAAGGAAGATTCTGACAGTGGTCTGTATTAGGCATTCCAGAAGGAGGTGTATTTTCAAGAATTGCAAAAACATCGGTCTATAAGCAGTATTTTATTTTTAATATATGCTGCTCGGAATTCCTCCTACTATCCAGCAAATTCTGGAATCCAGACATTCTGAAAACAGAATCACCTTGAGGAATGATACTGGGATATTGGCTACCATTACAAGTTTACAACAACAACAACAAACACAATATACCCAATGCAATCCCCATAAGTGAGGTCTGGGGAGGGTAGAGCGTACTCAAACCTTACCCCTACTTTAGGAGGTAGAGAGGTACTTCAAGTAGACCCTTGCCTCGAGGGGAAAAAGCAAGGCAAAAAAAGAATTAGACGAGTGAAGAACTCATGGAAAAAAATACATTAGAGAGCACATCAAAGCATAACCATGCAGGAAAAAAAAGTAACTACAAAATAAATAATATTCGAAGTGCAAGAAACAGTACGTAATGAACTAATGACATACATTTGGCTACCATTACACAATGTTATATTACAACACAGTTCTACATGAAAACAGAGTTACATTGTTATTTAGAATATAATATAGCATATCAGGCTGGTGATTAACTTATTAAAAAATACAATATAATGTAACATGAACATTTTTCCCGGGAGGTTTGAAAAGCAATAAATTAGAAAACATATAGGATAAAGTGAACCAATCAACACAATAATACAAATTGACATGCCAAAATACCGAGGAACTAGCGGTGCAATAGTTTGCTTCATCTCAAGTCCAGATAAACGAGGAGGTTGCAGTAAAATTTGTCATTCCGTGAAGAAACCTCATAATACAGATTTCAAGTGCTCATCACCAACTAAAGAATATTTTGATAAGTCTCTTTCAACTACATTATACTGTCCACCAAGGAACAGAAGAGAATTTGGTACAAACAAATGTTGCCTCCACCAAAAAGGAATAACAGTTCAATTGGCAAAACTCTAGGTGGTAATTGCAACCAATGTTCAACATTGTAGGAACAAAGCTCCAAATCATGCTACTTTTTGTGCCCCAAAATCAATCATGGTAAAAAATATATATATATGTTTTTCGCAGCTTTGATTCATTAAATCCCTAGAACGGGACAGCAAAATTTTGCAAGAGAAAAATAGTTCCTGTAAAAATATGAGATTTGATCTTCACTTAATTTGACCTCGGATGACTCATCTAATGAGCACCAATGCATCAGACACTTGGTGCACCTTGTAGATTTTAAACAGGATCTATGGAGCAGCTCAAAAGCCACTATGGCAGCTCAATAAAAAGAACAATGTCAGTTCTCATTGCTGCATAAATTGGACAAAATAAAACCTTCCTGAATGCATTGATTTACACAATCCATCTCATAGAAATAATTTCAATTAGATTCCCAGCTTACAAAAGAACTAACATCATATGTGACCATAATGGCGGTACCACACCCAGATAAAAGATTTCATTTGCAGTAGATTAGGTTGATAGCCTGTGTGAAACTAGTTTGGTCAAAATACGATGAATGCTCGTTAATAAGAAGATTTGCACATCAAGGTACAGAAAGATGCGAGATTTAGAGAACCTCTAGTGATATATAAACATATTTTGACTTAACTGACAAAGTACTAAGTATTGGGTAGATATAGAGATTCCAAATAATTCCAACACACAGAAGCAGACTACATTATACCTACATTATACCTGTTAATTACATCTGAGTCAAACATCAACTACATAAGACATCCACAATACCTCTCTATTGTAATCCAATAAAAAAAGACCAATCGTTCCCATTAAACTAGGTATAATACACAACTACTACTACTTAGGAGCCAAAGTGATCTCAAGCCAATCTCAAACCTACTGAAACAAACTACTTCACTACCTGTTACTTACAAATCTGGATCACCTTCAAATAATCCAATTGATACACATACAAGGAAGTGCCTAATCTGTCAAAAGTTTCAATTGGTTTATGGGCAACTAAATTATGAAATACGAACTACTACATAAGGGTTAAACTAATCTCAAGCTAATCCTGAACCTACAAAAACAAACTATCTCGCTACCTTTTACTTGCAAGTCCGAGTCAACTTCAAATATCAATTTGACACAAATACAAGAAAATGCCTGATCTATCATGAGGTTTCAATTGATTTAGGATCAATTGCAACATGAAATTACGAATTTAGGATAAGAAACATACATTCTGGAGATGACGACCGTATTAAGTAGCAAATAGGTGCATCTTAGTGTTATCATTTCAATTAGAACAAGCACTACATAACAGAAACAAACTAAGCACACTACCTTTTCACTTACAAAGAGTTAAACTGATCTCAAGTCCAATCGATAGAAAATACAAAAAAAAAATTGCTTATCTATCATGACGCTTCAATTCAATTACAATCATTAGCAACAAAATCATGAAATAAGGATGAGAAACTGCCATTTTCGAGACGAAGGAGCAGG
This sequence comes from Solanum sejunctum, assembly GCA_025642045.1. Taxonomy (NCBI): domain Eukaryota; kingdom Viridiplantae; phylum Streptophyta; class Magnoliopsida; order Solanales; family Solanaceae; genus Solanum; species Solanum sejunctum. The sequence goes on from JAOTQJ010000002.1 coordinate 19,621,555, forward strand.
CAGGCACATCTTAATGTTATCGTTTTCCATTAAAGTGGCTATAATACACAAGGAGTACTAGATAAAAGTTAAACTGATCTCAAGCTAAACCCTGAACCTACAGATACATACTACCTCAGTACCTTTTACCTACAATTCTGAGGCAACTTCAAATAATCCATTCGACAGAAAATACAACAAAAATGCCCAATCTACCATGAGGCTTCAATAGGTTTTATGATCATAGCAACAAAATTAACAAATAAGGACTACTACAGGAGAGTTAAACTGATCTCAAGCTAATGCCGAACCTACAGAAACATACTCCCTCACTACCTTTTACTAACAAATCTAAGTCAACTTCATATAATCCAATCGGCAGAAAGTACAACAAAAATGCCTAATCTATCTTTCAATTGATTTATAATCATAGCATAAGAGCTAAACTGATCTCAACTCAAGCTAATCCCGAACCTAAACAAACTACCTCACTACCTTCTTTTCACTTACAAATCTGAGTCAAATAATCCAATCGATACAAATAAATACAACAAAAATGCCAAACCTATCACAATGTAGGATTGGGAACGAAACTTACCATTTTGGAGATAAGGACCGTATTCAGTAGCGGATAGATGCATCTTGATGTCATCTAGGGTTTCGCACTGGCATAGATTGTTGTAATCTGCAGCGGTGAGAAGACCAGATCGGTGACCTCTAACGATGGCTTCCAAATAGCCACTGTGAATGTTGAAGGTAAGCGCTTCGAATCCGTACATGGTTGATGCAGAATCCTCCACAAAATTGGAAGATCCAGATACAGATCTGAAGCGAAATTTGGAGAAATTTCTTCTAACCTTAGAGAGAGAAGATGGTGAATGGAGTATAAATTTTGTGGGTTTGGGTAACGAACAATTGAACAAAGGCAATTCAATCAACTCTAGCCTATTTCACGTGCTCCGTTGACAAAATGACATGTGTCTTTTTGTTTTTTTTATTAGATAAATTTTTCCTTTCCATCAAAAACTATAAATTATTTACGTGACATAAAACATAAATATATTAATTTAATTTCAACTTACTTTTATGCTTTTTAATTTTACGTGGACATAAATATACACAAGTAGGCACATGCATCTTATAAGACATAATACACATAGGACGTATGTATCTGTATCTATTTGTTCAACTTTATATACGTTTAAATATCTATTGTGCACACTCAAAATTGAAAGAATACGTTTATTATTATGCCTTTGTAAACTATGAAGGAGAGTCTTAGAGTAACTGGTAAAATTATTGTCATGTGACTAGGAGGTCATGGATTCAAATTTTGGAAACAGTCTCTGCAGAATTGAAAGGTAAGATTGCATACACTAGACCCTTGTGGTCGAACCTTTCCTGGACCCTGTGCATAGCGAGAGCTTTAGTGTATCGGGCTTGTCCTTTTATTCTAGTGTTTTCTATTTTGGGAACTTGATATTTTTGAGACGAGAGTCTACCAAAAATAGTCTTTCTATCTTTATAAAGTAAAAGTAAGGTTTGAACGTACATTTTAACCTGCTCAAATTCCACTTGTAAAATTTCACTGAAGACATTGTTGTTGTTGTCGCCTTTGTAAACTATATAATTCAATGATAAGGATGTATTTATATTGTGTATTTATTAGTTTGACATAAGCATAGGGTTAGTAAATTTTGTCATTACAAACTCCCTGTTTGACTAATCCAGATTGGGCTTGATCCTTGTACATGGGAGTAGGAGAATCGAACTCTTATCAATAAAATGAAAATTCAATAATTAAACTGATTGAACTAGCTACTAAAATTCTCAGTTTCAATCCATCTCAATGAATGAAAAAGTAGTTTTAAACTCAGATAGTTCATGACAAATTGTGTAAATGGAAAAAGTCACTGACCAAATTAACAATGCAAGGAGGAGCTGCTCATCTATTTAATATGACTTCCAACAAAAGAGGATGTGACAGAAACTATCCCAAAATTGCCAAAAAGATAGATCATCAAAATTATATATACACATAACGACTGAAGCAAAATAGCCATTTGGGACCAACAAACATAAATAGCTGCTGATATCACAACCTCTTAACAGAACCTTTAGAGTGCCTTTGTATATCTGCTGCACCTCCAGAAATTCATCTTGAATGTATAGTGGTTCCAATCACAAACTCCTTTGTGTAGTTTCATTCTTGTACCCAGATGCCTTCCCACTTTTACCAATCAAAAACGGCTCGGGGAAATTGTTTTCAGGATGAATGTCAAGGCCGTGATATGACCTAGTCGCAAAGTACTCTGCACCAGATTTAGCTGTTCCGGGCACTAGAGTTTGTGAGTCCTTGTCACGAACACGCAAAGCCTTCTCTGTGATGTTCAATACAGCAGAAACTCCATCTTCAACTTCTTCAACCTCTGAAGAAGAGAAAACAGTTAAAACATTACAAAGAAGATCGACTTCAAGTAAGAATTTATTTTTAAAATAGACCCAATACTGGCAGAAACGATCACGGACACACACAAGATTAAGAGAAATCAAACGAACAAAACAGAACTTGGTGAATAGACAAAGAGAACGTCCAAGACCCAAAAATATCATGAAAACTATATCTTAAAACAAACGTAATTCCTGAACTTAAAAAGAAAAAGGACCTTTAATAAAACTAAGTGTCGAAAGTACTCATCCATCAAAACAGTCATAATCAAAATCACACTTATCTGAAGTAAAATGCAAAATGGACTGTGTAACTCATTCAAGAAGTGATACTCGACAGTGTTCATATCTCAACAGAAGCTATGCATTTATAGTTATATGGTAGATTCATATTCATCATGAACCCAAAAAATAAACGCAAGCGGAAGTTTGCACCTTGCTGTTCAGCATCTTCCACGTATCCACCCTGAATGAATGAAAACCGTGCTTCTGACTTGTTTTTCGCTTCCATGGGGGAAGAAGTAATCAAATCCCGAAATTCTGTCACATAAGCGCCAGTCCATTCGCTTCCTCTGGAAAAATTGATTAAACAATTTAAAAAGGTTGCTACTTTGTTATATTGCCAGTGTTTCTGAATAAATACGACTATTAACGATATATTTCATCGATTTCCCAATTTATTCAAGCACATTATTTAACTAGACGAATTTTTTCCAAATGCAACCAACAATAGAGGTTGGCATGCACTTGTAAAGAAGAAAAACTTCAATCCTTTTCTCATTTTTCTACATTGACAATCTTCCATAATGTACACAAAAATAATCTTATGGTGAGCAAAATTAGAAGTTCAAGATGAAACCACAAGATTGGGATTTCAAATTACACCAATTTGAGGACTTCTTGACTATCACTTGAATAGTTTTGGAAATCATTATGTGATAGAATTAACATTTGAGAGTAGTCACAATTCAAAGGATCTGATGAATATATACTACAGGTGACCCGGCTTACTCAAACTCCCAGCCCTTAGTTGGAAGTCAAGAGCTATCACCACAAAGAGCAACCCTATCTTGTCAGATCATACTAAAGAGATTATAGAAACATCCATATATTAGAAGGATACGCCCCCAATAACTTTCTGCACAAACTGTCGCTTCCTAATTCAATTCCTATTTTTGTCCAACATCAAGAAAAGCTAGCAACCCAGCTACTCCATGATACATAATGCAAAGAGCTTCCACAACACGTGATGAAAGCTAACAAGATAACTTTAATATTTTTTATACGTAGCGCTAACAGAATACTAAATCAGTAAAGAAACGAGAATGGGCTAAACATAAAGGGGTTTGAAATGCTACCTGCCGAAAGCAATCATTGCTTCAAAGGGAGTAATAACTGGAGCTAAGAACTCTTTGCTATCCAATAGAGCAGTTTGTGCACAAGAAACATAAATGAAGACATCACACTGAAAAAATACAGAAGAACTTCAGTAAACCCACAAATGACAAAAACCCCTCTGAACATCATGCAAATTTGGTGATTTACCTCAGGGAAGTTGGCAAGCTTTGCAGGGTTAGGTCTACCCATAATAAAAGTATAGGCTTTCTTCCCAGCTCGTGTAATCAAGTCTTTCATCTGATGAATCATGTGGAGGTAACCAGCTGCACCAACAATAGAAAAATAAAAGCCATAGACTACCTACTGCAAAGGAGTTAAACATATGAATCATGGAACATTCAAATTGCACATCAGAACCTACAAAGTCCAAGTATGTACACTAGAAAGTACCTACTCCAAGTGTTCCTACCAAGATCCCTATGATGTTAGCATCCTTTGCTTTCTCAATAAGGAAATACCTGCAGAGACATCATTAGCACGGAAACAATGAAATTGTGTTTAAAGCACGAGTATCATGAAAGAGAAAGCTAATAAAATCTGTCAGCAGAAACGAAGCAAATGATACATAAAAGTTGCTAATAATACCTACGCTTGAGAATCCTTTTCTGCTGAGAAAAGTCATTCACCAAAAGATCTTCAGCAGCATCATATCTGACTGGGAATAATTCAGAGAACATAGAAGACAACACTCAGTAACATCGAAAAACCAGCATTAGCATCAAATTTTATCAGCAACAGAGAGTATTGTCTACAGATAAATCCTACCCAAAAAAACAAAACCTTCTACAAAAAGAGAATAATTTCTCTTTAGTTCTCAGAGAAGAATAAAAGAGAGAGATTCAGCAATACAAAAAAAGTTAGTAGTAATTCTTTTTCATCTTCAAACTATTATTATTAACTAGGAGAAGCATTTCTACTTAGAAAATTAAAAGAAAATAAATGGAGAAAACTGACAAAAGTTACGAACAAACCTTATTAGACCAGCAACTGAAAAAGAAAGGAGTAATAATCGTATCTTATTGAGATAGGGAAGTTGAAAAAGATGCAAGAATAGATAGTCTAAGATGGAGGATTTTTGCAGTCTCGGACACTCGGTGAGGAGATTACCAGCAAGGAGAAACAGAGGCAATTCTAATGTATCTGAAAGACAGCCTTCACAGCGAAACAATTAAAAGGCAAACAATAAGAACTTTGCACAGTAAACCCACACCTATTTCACAAGCATTATACGTCATTAGAATATTTGCGAAGGCTGGGTCATCTGAACCAACATAGAAAATCAAATAGTCCTCCATCCTGCGTCCCACTGGTAACGACCATGTCAACCCTCCAATACAATATGCTGCATTGTTCTCCTCAGCATAACAGCTATTTGCACATTGTCCATCACTTAGTTCTGGTTGCTCATTCATCGAGCTAAAAGTGTCTGGTGGAGTTATAATTGGAGACATAATATCAGCATAATGAACTTCCAATGCTTGAGCACCCATTGATGCTTCTATTTCTCTAATTGCATGTGCATATTCAAGTCCATAAAGAACCTGCAGTTATAAACCAAAACATTTATAACAATTTTAATGTAGAACTTAGACATTTTGGTGTCATCTGAGTGGAAATGGAATCCTTAACAAGTCTGGTAGAGAATTTTAAAATCCTGACAGCTCTTATTGCTGTATGACTAATCAGAAATACTGATGGTAAAACTTCCAGCACTTATGGAAGTAAAACACATGCAGCACAACATGGTGAATTCTAGCTTTACTAATAGACCTAAACAATGATACAATTCGTATCATGCCACATCCTATTAACAATAAAGAAAATTATTAAGGATATTGTATAGACCATTCTTAATGATTATGCTATTGACAAGAAATCATTAAGAATATGGTAGAGAGTATTTTCAAAGAATATATGCTAAATATAATTAGAATTCCAGGAATTAGGAAAATTTCAGGTTAGTTTTCAATGGTTAATTCAAGTTATGTTTTGATAAAGTTAAGTCTTCTACGCACCAAAACAATACAAACTTGAGTACTCATATCTGTACAAGTACATCGTAGTTGCATTTGTCAACTTTTACCGTGCTGCGTCTAAAAAGTCCAAAAGATTATCTAGGAGATTTCCATATTTGGATTACACCAAAATTCAAAATATTGTAAGCATCTAAATTTTATACAGTGGATTCCAAAAGCCATTTTCTCGAAATATCTGAAGTTCCTCTCCTTCCAAGCTATCCACGATATGCAACAGGGAATAGTTTTCTGCAATCCCTTGAGCTGTTTCTTTATCCTCCAACTTGCTCAGCCACTAATGGCCTATCCAAGTTGCAAAGGCATAGCTCAATTGACCCCCAAAAGAATTACTGGATAAAATCCACAACTACCAGAATACTTGATAATGCAGGAATAGATGCCCAGAATCTTCCACTGCCTGTTTCACATAGGTGACGTCTGCTGCAAATACTGACAGCCATTTTCTCAAGATACGTTAATGTTAAACATGTCCTGTGCTGTCCATGTGAAGCATACAATTTTAGAGGTGTTTTTAGCTCCACCCCTTTGCTTTCCACGGCCACTGGTCACCCCTAAAGCTTCATTCATCATAGTTGTAACAAGACTTAACCGTAAAGATGCCGTAATTTCTTGCTTTCCAGCATAACCTATCACCCAGTGGTGGACTCACTTCTTCGAACTTGCCAATCAATTGCACTATACTGTCAATTTCCAATTATGGAAGTCCATCCTAAAAACTCAGATTATCCGGACACCCTTTCTTTCCAAATCTAGGACAAAGATTTGATACCTAGTCCATTTCTCCTGTACTTGTGACATCTCAATTAATGAAGTTTGGTTTTATCTCCATGAAAAATTCTCATTCAATTTTCCAAATTTCAAGTGTTGTTTATTTTAGTCTTTTAAAGAAGAAAAGGATGTAACTCAACCACTTGAAATGCAATGAAGATCAATCTTACTGATAAAATCAACCACTTAACTAAACCAAATTGATATAAGAATAACGATCACTGACCAAACACTAATAGCTAACGAAAAACTTTAGTTTCAATCCACAAAATGTACCAATATTTACTGAAGCAACAAAAGACAGAAAAATTTCATGCTAATATTGAACTAGACGAGATAAGCTTATTGCAAATTCCCAATGACAAACTTATGCAGAAGCAAACAATGAAATGGAAAGTAGCAGTTAATCATACCAAAAGAGGTTTGCCAGCTTCTAAAGTATACTCGCGTAGTTTTTGAGCACAGAGTGCCACATCTAGTGCAGCTTTCCCAAGGACGAGAAATGCGGGAAGAGTTGATGTCCTGCAGCAGAAACAGTCAAGTTCAAACACTAACTTCATCGACTGTTCGAAAGAATCGCAAAAATAAGTTACGAAGTGTGATGAAAATCATAAAGATGCAATACTCACGGACTGAAGCAAGTACGACCATAATGGATAACGCAGTCCGCATTGGCATGAGATGCCCCAACTTCATCGACACAACAATTTCCATACATAGTATCCGCCATTACATACAGCTTAACATCCTTTGCATCTCCATTGCTTCCAGCATGTAACTGCTTGAATGAGCGTAGTTTCTCATCTAGAGCAGCAACTATCCTCGTGGAATCTTTCAATAGTTCATCTGGGAGCTAACAGTTTAAATAAAATTTATCAAGTACAACTCAAAAAGCCAGTGGTCTTACAAACCTAGCACTTTTAGCAAGCAACTCGACTACATCTCAAATGGTACGGAAAAGAAAAAGAAGTAGAAAGAGAAAGAAAAACTCTTCTTCTCTACATTCCTCGGATTTTTTTTCTTGCAGGCACTGTATATAAAAAACCTTTAATCCATAATTAAATTAGCCATAAAATGTACGAGCCCCCACATTGTAGAAGCGGGAGCTCACCACCTTCTTGAAGCAACAGGCTGTCCGAAGAGATGATTTAAACTCAAGAACATATTTCCCCTAATTACTCGTCTTTTATATCAGTGAGTAACTATTAACTAAATATACAGACAGTAGTCTCATTTTTATTTAGGTCACATCCAAAAGCTGACCATAAAGTTTGAAACTGGAAAATGATTACATAAAGAGTTTTTGTCCCAACTCCTATTAGTGCTACATACTTTGATTGCAAACATACATGAACAATACATAACCTCTCACCAACATTACAATCGAAATGATAACATCTTAAAGTCTTTCACTTAGATGCTATTCCTACATTTAAAGTTAAGTATGCTAGAGAAACAACGTCAACAATAACTACACCTCAATCCTAAACAAGTTGGAATCGGCAATATAAATCCTCACTTCTTCATTTAAACTCATTTATATTCTCATAATATAAAACATAACTGATGGAAAAAGTCATCTTTATATATATGTATCTATTAGAAGATCTCAAACAAGTCTAAAACCTATCCTTAACTATTAGATATCACTTATGCTAGAGAACTACAGATGCTAAAACTTCCATTCACTAAATCACTGTGGTTTCTTTTGCACATTAGATATGACCAAAAAAGAAGTGTTTTTTACAGCTCTTCTCCCACAACTGTGCAAGTTTATGCCCAAAATAATTTGCTAAAAAACATATCTTTTGCAAAATGTTAAGCTAAGAACACTAAAATAATGCACAACCTAAACAAAAAAATTATTAATTTGATCGATTATTTAACTAATCCAGTACTTAAAGTATCAAGTTCATGTTTGTTGAGTTTAGCTGGAAGGAATATATAGTATTTGTAGGTTTTTATAGAATTTCAAATTTATTTCCAACAAATACAATAAAGCTGGAAAAACAAAATGTTTACCTGAAGAGCTACTCGTCGGAAAGCTCTCGCCGATATGAACCCGGCGACACGGTCAATCTCGCAAGTCGACTCCAAGTCCATGGAGAAACTAAGAAACTAGAGAGGAAGAATTGAAGTTCGGTAAATAATTAAACCCCGTGCAATCAACGGTGGTGAGAGATGCTCGGAGTAGCCATGGAAGGGTTTTGGAGAAAAATAACAAAAATGGTACATTATGTTCGATTATAACTTCAAAATAGTCACTTAAGTATACACTTTTACAGTTTAGATCCTTTAAAATACTTATCAAATTGTTTATGTTAGATTTGACGTGAATAATAAGAAGAAAAAATGAAGTAACAGTATCAAAAAAGTCTTATCAAATTTAATAAATTATACTTGACGGTAAAAAAAAAAGAAGCATAAATTTGCACATGAAAATTTCGTACATTTCAAATAGATATGAAACAAGAAATTAAAAATATTTTAAATATGTTTTATAGTTATAATTTGAGTAATTATATTTTATAATTATAATTATAGCAGAATAATTCATTCAGCATTTGTATAATTCGCTATATAAGTTGTAGTTTTTGTATATTTTACTATACAAAATTCATGCATAGTGGTTATATAATTCGTTATACAATTGGTAATGTTTGTATATTTCTCTATACAATTTGATTCACGCATAACTTTTGTATAGTCATGCATAATATTTGTTTAAATCACATGAATTATTCAAAACTCAATTGTAATTACTACTAGATGTTTGTCATTAGTAGTAATTAAGTCAAATTATAACTATATTAATTAATTAACATGTTAGGACCCGCAATGTAATTTAAACCCCGAACGTTCTTAATTGGTTCGATTTAATAAAGTTTGGGACCAAATATAACAATTTACCTAAGTTAGGTCCTTAAGAATAAAAAGG